>CAWUFW010016913.1:0-287264 GCA_963921515.1 Calotriton arnoldi
TATCTGAAAGAGACACGTTAGTGACAGATTCCTTACCTTAGAATATCCCCAGGCGTCAGGCTGGATCCGGAAAGTTTTTTGCGTAGCAGTACCCTTGCGCGTCGGTAGGCGGCGTCGTGCGGCTCCGCGTCCGTCGTCGGCGTCGTGATCGCCGGGATGACGTCGCGGGCAGTACTTAGGCGCCGCCCTGCGCGCTGACGTCAGTTCTTCTTTTTCCGCGCCAGTAAGCGCAGATCCGGGAAGAGCAGTGCCCTAGTCACTTTTTGACTATCTTTTTGTGAAATTTTTCACTGTTCTCTTCAACGAGTCTTCACGACTCCTAAGGTGTCGTAGGGATGCCCGGCTTTAAGCCCTGCGAGGTATGTGGTCGTATGATGTCCATCACGGACCCCCACCTCGAGTGTCTCTTCTGCCTCGGCCGAGGCCACGACACGAAGTCGTGCCCTGACTGCCGGAAACTTCATCCGAAGGCTTTGCGAGAGCGGTCTCGAAAGCTCCTTGAAGTCCGGCAGTCGGCTCCGCGCCGCAGCAAGCCCCGGTCCCGGGAGAGGTCGAGGGGCCGGACGCGGAGTCCCCGCCGTTCGTCGGAATCCAAGTCTTCGCGCTCCTCCGGTAAGTCGAAGCACAAGAAGTCTAAGCGGCGTCATCGCTCTAAGACTTCGCCTCGCCGGTCGCGCGACTCGGCTGAGGTCCCTGTCGGCACCGTCCCCGCCCCCGCGGCCCCGGACGTGCCTGTCGAGTTGCCCCCGCATTACCCGTCCTTCCCGGGTTCGGGGGCGACTCCGGCCGAAGTACAGAAATTCCTGTCGGCCATGGCCCGCCTCTTCGGGCCTCGAGGTCCCTCCGGTGCGCCTTCGGGCCCCGCGGGCCCAGATGGGGTTGCTCCGGCGTCGCCGTCGACTCCGGTCCCGGCGTCGCCTGTCCCACCAGCCTTCGTCCCGGCCTCGGCTCCGGCCCCGGCCTCGACCCCGGTTCCGGTGGTGCCGCAACCTCCATCGACGCCGGTTGACCTAACCACGCCTCCGCCGACGCCGATGTCCCCGGTGCCGTTTCCGACGCCGTCCGGGGCTCCGGGCGGCGTCGTTCCCCGGTTCTCCCCGGGTCCGGACATGGAGCCGGACCGGCGCCGCCCGACGCCGGTTCCGGCGCCGATGAGGCCTTGGGTCCCTTATGTCCCTCCTCCTCCATCTTTTCAACCTGAGGAGGACCAGGAGAGCTGGGAGGGGTCTGACGACCCTCTCACACAACAGTGCGAGTTTGACCCGGACTGGGTTGAGGAACTTGGGGATGCCAGTGGGCTGGATACCTCCCCCGACTCTGGCATGCTGTCTCCTCCCGTGGCAACGGAGGAGGGGGCTAATTTTGCAACGGTGTTGCGTAGAGCTGCTGGAGCCTTAAATCTCCAGTTGCCTACAGTGGCCGTCAGGACTAACCTCCTGACTGAAGTGCTTCAGCCGGCGGCCTCCTCTTCGGAGCCTGTGCTGCCGTTCAACGATGCACTCACTGACGTTCTTTTGGGTGCCTGGTCCAAACCCACCACAGGGGCTCCTGTGGATAGGAACGTGGCCCGACGCCATCGCCCGGCTCCGGGCGACCCCCTGTTTCTCTCCCAACACCCCACCCCTGAGAGCTTGGTTGTCCAAGCCTCTGCCTCCCAAACAGCCTTCCCTACCGCCCCTCCGGATAGGGAATCCAAGCGCCTGGATCACTTTGGGAAGAAGGCTTTCTCTTCCTCCAGTGCTGGCTTGCGGTCTGTTAATACCGCTTGCCTCTTGGGCCGATACACCCACTCCCTGTGGGATTCGGTGGCTGATGTTTTGCCGCAGTGTTCTGAGGAGGTCCAGACACTGCTTACCCGCGCTATTGCGGAAGGGCGTGATGCGGCTAAGTATACCATCCGCTGTGGCCTTGATACCGCCGACTCGCTGGGCAGATCGCTTGCAACGACGGTGGCGCTGCGTCGCCACGCCTGGCTGAGAACCACTGGTTTTTCAGGGGATGTCCAGAATACTCTCATGGACATGCCCTTTGATGGAGTCGGTCTCTTTGGTTCAAAGGCGGACCATGCGCTGGAGCGTTTCAAGGATTCACGGGCTACTGCTAAGTCCCTGGGCCTTGCTGTTGTGCGCCCTCCGCAAACGTCTGCTTTTCGCCCCTTTCGTGGCCACGGAAGGGGCGCCCAGTCACGTCCACAGCCCGGCCAACGGCCCGCGCAGCAAGCGCCTTCGCGTGGCCGAGGACGTGGATACCGCCGTGGCGGTTCGGGCAACCAGCGTGCGGGTCAGGCCACCACCTCCAACCCGTCCGCGGCCTCCAAGCCCTCCTAGTCCCTCCTTTCAGGTGCACAGCACGCCAGTCGGGGGCAGGGTCCGCCATCACCTTCACCACTGGCGTCCCATCACCTCGGACAAGTGGGTCTTGGACATTGTCCGAAGGGGCTACTCCCTCCCCTTCGAGACCACCCCCCAGCCATGCCACCTCAATTCCACCGCATGTCAGGGGATCACTTGGTGCTTCTACAGAAGGAAGTCACGGCCCTCTTGGCCAAGAGGGCCATCGAGCATGTTCCGACCCCAGAAGTAGGGCGTGGTTGCTACTCCCACTACTTTCTGGTGCCCAAAAAGGACAAGGAGGACATGCGTCCTATCTTGGACCTCCGGAACGTCAATCGCTTCCTCCGGAAGGAGAAGTTCAAGATGCTCACCCTAGCTCAGGTCTTGACTGCCCTCGACCCCGGAGACTGGTTGGTAGCGTTGGACTTGCAGGACGCCTATTTCCACATCCCCGTCCTGCCGGCCCACCGGCGTTACCTTCGGTTCACGGTAGGCCTCGAGCATTTTCAGTTCACCGTGCTCCCCTTTGGCCTTACCAGTGCCCCTCGGGTGTTCACGAAAGTGATGGCGGTGGTCGCAGCTCATCTGCGCCGGGCAGGGGTTTCAGTCTTCCCCTACCTCGACGACTGGCTGCTGAAGGCGGGCTCGTCCCAGGCAGTTGTCTCCCACCTCCAGACTACGGCCGAACTCCTGCACTCGCTGGGGTTCTCCATCAATGTGCCAAAGTCGCATCTGATTCCTTCTCCACAGCTCCTTTTCATCGGAGCAGTTCTGGACACGACGCAGTTTCGGGCCTATCCTCCCGAACGGCGAGTCCGGGATATTCAGGCTATGATTCCGATCTTTCAGCCCTTATCCTGGGTTTCGGCACGGATGACCCTGAGGCTGCTGGGCCTCATGGCCTCCTGCATCCTGCTGGTCACTCATGCCAGATGGCATATGCGGGCTCTGCAGTGGGACCTGAAGTTCCAGTGGGCGCAGCACCAGGGCGACCTGTCCGATCACGTCCAGATCTCGGAGGGGACTGCAAAACAGTTGCAGTGGTGGCTCTCGAACCGGCAATGGGTCATGGGCAGATCCCTCTCCCTTCCCCAGCCAGAGCACACAGTTGTGACGGACGCGTCCCTTCTGGGATGGGGCGGTCACATGGGAGAGGCGGAGATCAGAGGCCTCTGGTCTCCGGCGGAGTCCCGGCTCCATATCAACCTTCTGGAGCTCCGGGCGATCCGACTTGCACTCAAGGCATTCCTTCCCTCTGTCAAAGGGAAGGTAGTGCAGGTGTTCACAGACAACACCACTGCCATGTGGTACTGCAACAAACAAGGCGGGGTGGGGTCGTGGACCCTTTGTCAGGAGGCTCTGCGCCTCTGGACATGGCTGGAACACCAGGGCATGTTCCTGGTGGTTCAACACCTGGCAGGTTCCCTGAACGCCAGGGCGGACGAACTCAGCCGCAGGTGCATGATGGATCACGAATGGCGTCTTCACTCGGAAGTGGCGCAAGGACTCTTTCTACAGTGGGGAGAGCCTTGGTTAGATCTATTCGCCACCGAAGAGAACGCGCAATGTCATCAGTTCTGCGCGTTGGAATTTCCAAGGCGGCACTCGCTCGGCGACGCTTTTCGTCACGAGTGGAGTTGCGGTCTATTGTACGCCTTTCCGCCTATACCACTTCTACCCAGAGTGTTGAAGAAAATTCGGCACGACCGGGCCCAAGTCATTCTTGTGGCTCCGGACTGGGCTCGAAGAGTTTGGTATCCCGAGCTACTCAATATGAGCGTAGATCCCCCGATCCGTCTGCCTCTTCGGGAGGATCTTCTGTCGCAGCAGCAGGGGACGGTCCTCCACCCGAACCTGTCCAGTCTACACCTGCTTGCGTGGAGATTGAGCGGCGGCAGTTGATTCCTTTCGACTTGCCTCCCGAAGTTTGTGATGTGATTCTGGCAGCCAGGCGTCCCTCCACTAAGGTGGTATACGCCTGCAGGTGGAACAAATTTGTGGCATGGTGCACAGCAAAGGCTGTGGATCCCCTTTCTGCCCCTCTTTCTGAGGTCCTTCTGTTCCTTCTCTCTCTGGCCCAACAGGGTTCTGCCCTGGGTACCATCAAGGGTTATCTTTGTGCTATCTCGGCCTTCCTCAGGCTCCCTGATCAGCCCTCCCTTTTCAAGTCCCCTGTTGTTAACAGGTTCTTAGAAGGCATTACTCACCTCTTCCCTCCTGTTCCGTTTGTGATGCCTCAGTGGGACTTAAACTTGGTTCTTACCTTTTTAATGTGCGCTCCCTTTGAGCCTCTACATAACTGTCCTCTTCGTCTTCTGACTCTGAAGACAGCCTTTCTGGTGGCCATCACCTCCGCTCGGCGGGTGAGTGAGCTCCAGGCTCTATCTTGCAAACCTCCCTTTCTGTCTGTTCATCCAGACAAGGTTGTTCTTCGGACGCGTCCGTCCTTCTTGCCAAAGGTGGTTACTGCTTTCCACATTGGGCAGACCATCACTTTGCCCACCTTCTTTCCGCCTCCGCATCCTTCCAGAGAGGAAGAGAGGCTCCACCGTCTGGACCCAAAACGTGCGCTCTCCTTCTATATTGACCGCACAAAACACTTCCGGGTGGATGACCAGCTCTTTATTGGCTACGTGGGCGCCAAAAAGGTCGGGCGGTGCACAAGAGGACCATCTCCCGCTGGGTTACCTTGTGCATCAAGACCTGCTATTCTTTGGCTAAAAAGGAGCCTCCTGTTGGGCTGCGTGCCCATTCCACCAGGGCAACGGCTGCTACCACGGCCTTAGGCCGCGGTGTTCCGCTGCCGGTTATCTGTCAGGCAGCTACGTGGGCCTCGCTGCACACGTTTACAAAGCATTACTGCCTTCACAGTCAGGTCCGGAGGGACGGCTTCTTTGGCCGTTCTGTCCTCCAGGACTTCCTTGTCTGATCTTTGTTCGCAGACCCACCACCGGGGTTGGTATTGCTGGGGTATCTATTCTAAGGTAAGGAATCTGTCACTAACGTGTCTCTTTCAGATGCACAAGTTACTAACTTGTGTAACGATATATCTGTAAGAGACAGTAGTTAGTGACAGATTCCTTACCGCCCCACCCATCCTCCCCGTTCTGCGAACTGATTTCTAGGGTTAAGGACATCCCTTTCAGGGCCCTAGTATTTTTCAGACACCTATGTCAGCTTCTTGCATGGCTCTGCGTTCCTGGCGCGGAAAGTCGTGTACAGAACTGACGTCAGCGCGCAGGGGCGGCGCCTAAGTACTGCCCGCGACGTCATCCCGGCGATCACGACGCCGACGACGGACGCGGAGCCGCACGACGCCGCCTACCGACGCGCAAGGGTACTGCTACGCAAAAAACTTTCCGGATCCAGCCTGACGCCTGGGGATATTCTAAGGTAAGGAATCTGTCACTAACTACTGTCTCTTACAGATATATCGTTACACAAGTTAGTAACTTGTGCGTTTATATGCCTGACCGGATGTTTTCATTCTAGGCTTCATGTGTATGCCCGATGCTGTTGGCGTTCCGCCTAATGTTCATGCCCACAAGGATGCCTAATGCATGTGATTATGCCTATTGTGCATGTTTAATGCTTTCATGCCAACGTGGTTCAGGCTCATGCTTGCAGGCTACGGCAATGGTCTTTATTCGTATGTCTAATGCTCACATGATTTGTGCTAATGTGCCCAATGCTTTTTCCTAGGGTGTACATTGCTGATGGTTATGCACCAATGATACTTTAGGCGTAGGTTACGCCTGATGCTAAACTTGAGTGGGGGCCTGATGTGATGCATAAAGCGTTGTTTAGATGCCCCAGGTTTATGCCTTCATGTTAAGGAGGATTGTGCGCCTAATATTGTTGCTTATGGACTTTCATTTATTCCTGTGCTGATGTTGGTTCTGGCAGCAGCCCGATTGGCGCTGCACTGTAAATAGTCCCCACTGTTTATATCTACCGGGTGCCGGTTGGCGCCGTGTTGACTACTGTGGTTACCACCTGCTATGCTGTTGCATAATACAAATGTTATTTTTCTTACTCAAACTGGTGTGGTCTCCTTTTTGTAGTGTGCCTGGAGTGTCGCCTGTGTGTGCTGCGCGGATGCTTTACACAATGCTCCGAGTTTAGCCTTCCCGCTCCGCACCACGCTACCCCGTTTCCAACAGTGTGCCTTTTGCTATTCTCCTGCGGTCAACTGAGTTAATTAGTATTAAGTGTTCATTGATTTGAAGAATGTACTGTGCATAATATACATTTTATAAACTCAAATACTGCCAAAGATTGATTTGTATGTTGTTTCTATGGCATCACAATGTTTTCCAGGCTTGTTCGTTTTAGAAAAAAGAAAGTAGGTCTGTGGCACTTTAGGAGTGTTGCAGAAAGGTTATTAATGACAGGTCTTCTTGAAATTGTCAGGGAGTAAACGGAGAAGCAAGTGGGAAATATGTTTTCCCCTTTGCCCACACAAACATTGCTATGTGCACGGAGCATCGGGTCCCAAGGCCTTATAATCAACGTTAAACACCACATCAGACGTGAGCCAGCATCCGAGATTTGCCCTCCTGCATCTAGAAGCCCTTGTATAAGAACATCCTTAAAGATAACAGTGTCATTTGTATTTTTTTCACACATTTTATGTTGTCGAGAGAGGCTCGCCACTCTAATGCTTTGCATTTTAATGTGTCAAAGTTTGTGTATGATGGTGGCAGCATGACATCAGTCGTGTACTTTCAAAGGCAAAGCTGCCTCTCCACATGGTTTCCCTTGAGCATCGGGCTCCGTGCCTAATGAACGGAAGGAAGGATGCCTTTAAACACGGTTCTGTCCATATTACATCTCGCCTTATTCCAATCACGGTGAGCTGTGCGAGTGCAAGGGTCCTCATTTGAGTAGGGCATCCATGTATTGGAGCCAGCATTCCTAAGTTAACCTTTTTCCGCACCCCTTCATGTGTTTCATGTCCAGTCTAAGCCTCTTTGTGCTGTGTCACTTACGGAAAGCGAGAGCGCTAACGCCCAGTAGAGATATTAGTATGCAGGGTACAGGACGTCCAATTACACAGCTTTCAGCTCTGGGCTTTCCCTGTTGTACTCTGGTTTAGTTCCTTAAAGCCAGTAAAATCTAATCTGTTGCAGGAACTAGCGGTGGCCAGGTGCCAAGGTGCACGCCAGCCCAAGGGGGTTTACAGAGCAGTGGGGGGCTTTTGTCTGGGGTTGGGGTCCTCACCAAGGCCGTGGAGGAAGGTGACAGACTGGCCCCTCTTTCATGTGCACACTTTATATTCATGCTTGTACCATAAATCTGTTGGGCTGCTCCTTCCCTGACAATGGAACTCATTCTGATGGAAATATCCTCAGGAGGACTGCAGCTTAATTACCTCCTTATTTGCATTTTTGCATGTTAATGACTGCAGAGCAGCTAATTTTGCAGCATTATTTTAAAGGCGAAGTCTGCGTGTGTTTGTCTCTGCTTCCTTGTAGTGGGCCGAAATCTCATATTTTGTTAACGCACCCTGCGACAAAGCACGGAGCTCACACTCACGTGTGTTCACAATCAGATGTCACTTTATGTCTGACACACCACTGTCCTCCTAGGACTTAGTGACGTAATACATACAAAAATGTGTGCGCCCATCTGACTGGTAGGTGGTTTCAAACGTGCACTGCACCGGTACATCTGGCAACACTTTGACACCAGTGCCCTTGCACAAAACTCTCACACGCATGTGTGAATGATACATCTGTGTCACCATGGTGACATTACATCCTGTCCAGCTGCTTTGCCCAAATACAGCTCTCGCACACTCGTCTCCAAACAGTTTTCAGCACTGCTCGAGTCACAGCTCACAACTAGGGCCCAAGACAACCACGACACACACCCGAGTCCAAATAAAACATGCCCGTGCCCTGAAGCAGAGTCCCCTCACACCCAACCCAAACAGAACACTCTCACACCTAAACCCAAGCAGTGCGCGTGCGGCGGTGCCAAAAGACAGCACTCTCGGACACAACTGAGCACAACTCTCCCACACACCAGTACCTCAATCACCATGGTCTGATCGCCATGCCCAAACACAACTCGGGCACACCAGTGCCCACAAGCAAGACTCTTACACAGCACTGTCATGTGTGTGGCCAACTCGACACTCGCGGAGCCATGCGCCGCTTGTGCACGGGCTGTCACAGCCGTCCTCACCGTGCAACATACTCATCCGCGTGCACAGACTCAACGCCCCCACTCCAGCCTCCTTTGGAACATCCAGTGGCACACGACAACCAAGCACAAACAGGCACTGCTGCGCCCAGAAAACACCCTCGCAGCCACACAGCCATGGTGAACACACAATACTACTGAAAACACTCTTTTTCACTGTGATCCACCCAGACCTTGAAGGCAAGTGCTATAAACAAGCATCCGTCGAGCCCTGCTAGTTAACGGGGAATGGGCTGCAGTCACTGGGTCCGAAGCTCTGCTTCACCAGCTCATCTCTAAGGTGACGTGAAAAGGGCCCAACGTAGGTCAATTATCCATCCGGTGGGGTGGCCAGTGTCAGCGGGCAGCGAGAAGCTTTTGAGGTGGCCGGCCAAAAACGAGTTGCGAGCCCCTGCCCCAAAGAATCTTGTTTCAGTCCCAGCTTCACCAAACTGTGTGACCCTGGGCAGTTGTCGCGGTAATACGAAAAACAAGCGCGGTCCCACATTGATAATAAAATAGTCGCATAGCGCTTTACCATTCAAGCTTCTAAGTGCTAAAAGTGACGATATTAGTAGCCAATTGCATCGCTTTCATCGGGCTCAGACAAATGAAATGCGGAGTCTCTTCAGGTTCCTCACACATCTCGGACGCAAGTGCACAGCTCGAAGTGCTACCTCCCGTCATCCAAACCGGCGAGCAAGGCAATGAGAGTGGGTCTGGCATCCTTCATGATTAAAACAGGGCCCGGCAGACACCGGAAAGGGACACACACGGTTGTGACTGACCGCTTCCATTTCCTGACAGGCACTTCCGCCTCTGCTTTAATAAATAGACATTTTCCTTTCGATCTGGCCCCAAACGCCTACACGCCACAGACAACTTCAGCGGACCACAAACGCTGCAGGACCTAACGAGTCCGGGTAAGAGGAGGAAGAGGCATGGAAGGCTGGTGTGGGGAAAAATGCTTCACATACCCGTGCTGATTAGATAAAAGGCCTGTTTTTATTTCTGCTCAACATCGAGAGTCCGGGGTAGCAGCTGTGCAACCAGAGAGCCTTCTCATGCCTGTTTACAGAAAGTCCGTGCTCAGAGCACTCAAAAGATCACAAAATGGAGGCAGCTATGGCACTGAGCAGGCTATAAATCATACAATACATAAGGTTTCAAACGCTGAGGGGCAGGGTTCTGGGAACAGGCGCCCTTGGAATGCCTGTGCGCCGTGGCTCTCTGCTTCACAGCCCTTATGAAGACTTTTCTTATCTGCTTGTTAAATAAACAAGCAGATAAGAAAAGTCTTCCCAACAGCCGTGAAGCACAAAGAGAAAATTGAAAACAGATGCGCTTGTCGCGATGGGGCATTCCAAAACTGCAAGGGCGGTAACAAAAATGACGTCCAGCAAATTGAAAGCCAGAATTAAACATAAATCAGGACGCGAGCGAATCATAAACGATTCGGACACAGGGGCGTGGATTTAAGTCCCCTTCTTTCTAGTGTTTACTATATCTCTCGCAGGCGAGGAGCGCATGCGCGCTCCAACGCCAGGCCGAGACCTAAAAAGTGTTGCATGGAATGCTTGAATTAGTGTCAGACATAAGTAATGACTCTGACCATACTTTAAATGCGCAGGACCCCTCATGTCTCTGGGCACTGGCACCATTTCACCTTCTCCACTAATGATGACTACTTCCAGCTTGAGCTCCCTTTAGTTCCAGCAAAGCACAGACTGTAGAAGTTGACCGAAATAGGCACTACTTTTGCTGCTCGATGCCCAGCCACCCTATTCATTTTTCAGTAGTTGAAATAATAGTTCTAGTTACAACTTTGAAAATATGTTAACTTCAGGCATCTTTAGAGCCCGATCCCACAGATGGATTTTAGGGCATTAGTGCTATTAAGCAGAGGCTATCAAGGTTTTTCTAAGTTTAGGCTTTAATTTCCTCATGCCTGATCATTTACTTCAGGACATTTCTCAGAGTAAAGGAGTAAAATTACATCCCACAAAATTTGTAATGATGCAGATAATAAGCAATACGTTAACTACAACACAATTTTGGCAAGGAAACAATGCATATAATACAGGTACATTAACAATGGCATGGCATGACTCAAGCATTCTGTTTAATGTCGATAAGAAAGTTCTCTTCAGACGTCTGGCCAGATACCTCTTGGCGTAAGTGGGAGAAAGAAGCTATGAGCCCAAAACAATCTGTATTCATGCCAGAGAGGGCTATTGGAATCAATCGCAACTGACTGTGTTTCTGCCTGGATATGGCTAGATGGGTAATTGAGCCTAATGCGTATCTCTCGCTGGATGCGGAAAAGGCGTTTGACACAATGGAATGGCCGTTCATTGTTCCTTTCCTAGACACGATTGGACTGGGCCCAAGGACACTCACTTGGAGTGAGACGCAGTGTATGTTTCCCATGGCCAGGGCTCGGGTGAATAGGACTCTGTTTTGTTTACCTTTTTCTTGGGGTGCTAGACAGCGTTGTCTCGTTTCCCCAAAGCTCTTTGCCTGGTGTTCGAACTCCTGGCCTGCTTGGTATCTAGGCATGTATTGTTTGGGCGGGTGAGGTTGTGCTTGGATTGGGAGGATTAAGTGTTGCTCAACACAGACAGTATAGCGGTGCATTACAGTTTTTGGGGACTATCAGCAGTTCTCTGGGTTTAAGATAATCTGGGACAAGTTTGTATTGTTGCCAATAAATGACTGGCGTCCTCCACATTGAAAGGCAATTTCCTTTAGGGTTGTGGCTGAAGGTTTTAAGTGCCTGAGGTTATGTATAACCATGCATTAAAATGATTTTGTGACTACAATTTGGGGCACTTTAAGAAAGTTATAAGGGATAGTAGTGTCTGCCATTGTTTTTTTAAGACAGCTGCATTAAATAAGATGATTGCTCCCCCCAGATGTTTATATACACTAAAGAATGCCCCCTTTCTTCAGAGAAGTGCAGGCCATCCTTCATAGTTTATCCTTTGTAATTTTGGTAGAATGTATTGGTGTCTGGGATTTTGCTGGCTACACTGTACGGAGGACATTCAACAGTGGAATTGACCACCCAAAGTTGCATAACAAAAATTTGGCGGCTCATCTGGTAGTTGTCAATATATGAGCCTTTACTGCGGATGTAAAATACTAGATGGAGGCATGCAGGATTTCTGCACTAGGTATACGGGGAGGCTGATGATCCCTTTGCTGACCCCATTTGCAGTTGCAGTAGAAGCATAGACAGCGGACGGTTTTGATATTGGCTGGAAAAGACTGGTAAAAGAATGTGGAAAACCTCACTGTGGATGAAATTGTTTGAGAAGTCGCTCAGCTCACTGGATTTCGGGAGTTTGACAGGATAGGCATCTCCAAGATATTGGACATATTGGGGAAAACTGCAGTGCTGTCATTCATGTAATTAAGCCAACAGTTTATACTATCTCACTGACTGTTCATCACATACCTTCAAGTGAGACATGTGCTGAGTAAATATTTCCATTTGGGGTCTGTGCTGCCTGCGTCTTACCTACTAGAGAGCCAAGTACATATTGATATATTAAAGGCCGGTGCAGTGTCAACTCTATATCAAACATTGAAAAATAATCCCTTTACACACTGACTAAATGCAAGACAAGTGAGAGAAGGATCTGACGGATCTTGACGAAGAATTATTTGAAAGAGATGCTTGCATGTCCAAGAGAGTGATATAGTTCAGAAATGTTGAAGTAGCTCCTCTCCATTGCTGTGTGTGTGATGCAATAACCTTGACTAATGTGGAGACACTGAAGTAATTATCTGCACTGGTGGGGGTATCCAGGTAAATTTGACAAAATATGGAGAGCGTGGAGTAGTCATTCCTGCTAAACTTGTTGAGAGATGATACTGTCATGGGCACTATTGTTTTTAATAAGGATATGTCTTACGCCCAGCCCTTAATTATATGCACACATACACGTATTGAACCACCACACAGTATGCAGTACTGCAACATTTATTTTAAGAGTTGTGCACCGAAAAAGTTTGTGTTTTCATCTGTAAATGGGAATGTCGTCAGGATTTAAAACAACCCAGTAAAAAGAGCTTTAACAAAGTGACCCGGGTTGATGGGCATTAACAAATGTTGTGCCTTTCACGTAGACAATTCAGAGATGTCAACAAAGACAATGGGGCCAAGGTTACATGAAAATCATCACACATCATTATTTTCCTGCAACAGTTAACTCCTACGGGTAAGAGGCCATCGGGACCATTGGGAAATTAGCCATCAATATGGGATGCATGTCCACTGCGCAGAACGTGCAGGGGTTAGTCAGAAAATTGAGTAAGGCATACACTCAAGAAAGGACAGCTCTCACAATCCGAAGCAGTTTGGTCCGGAGCGTTACGGCAGTATAACGTAAGTTTCAGAAATAATTGAAAGACATTTAGTCAAATGTAGCAGGGTCTGACTTGAGATTCATTACGAAACTGCACAAGCTCTCTAAAGGCCTACAGCTGGAAAAATCAAGCAAATGTGCAGCATGCAGTTTTAAAAGGAAATCATTTGATTGGCAGGCATCAGTCAATAGATATATACTGAGAATATGGTCCATGTCGAAATATCTGCAAAAGAACGTCTGTGTGAACTGACGGCCTTAATTTAGCAATTATCAGTAATCTAAAGTCACACGAAGTTAGGAGTATGGGGCCATCAAGTGCAGGCAACATTTGACCTAGTTACCAGAATATTGTAAACAATCCGAGCAGGACTTTTAAGGTGGATGTAGCGTTTTACAAGTTTTGGTTTTTCCTTTGGTGTGTTCTCAGACTACTGTGGCCAAGCCTTAAGATGATGCAGTCGAAGTTTTGGCCCAGTTTATAAGTGCTCAGGCTTCAAATGGATATGTCTTTCTGAATGCTCTTCACCTTATAATATCCTCCAGGCACCAGACTGGATCTGGAACATTTTCCCACCAGCAATAGCTCTGCTGTACTACCAGTTGGTGCAATTCGGCTTGACCACCAAGCAGTATGACGCCTTCGAGAGATATAAGACGCAAAGTGGTGCTCTGCTGTCAGTTCCTGTTTTTTTCCTTGCCTCATTCATCTAGGTCCGAAGCTCTTCTTGGTATTTCTCAGACAAAATTCCTCAGCTTTTCGTCAGCAACTAGGTCAAATGTCTCCTCCTAAGATGTAGGTGTTTAAGGCTGCTGCAGGTTCCGTAACAAAATTTCCTTGTCGAATCCACAGGATATCTGCCTGTGGTGTCTGGGATCACATTACTGCACCATGGCCAGCAACTTTTGGTCATTGATGCACCCAAAGGCCATCAGAGTGTGCAAAGCAAGATGTTTCTGGCCAAGGCGCAAGGGATACTCCAGAGCATTCCTCTACCTTCTGGTAAGTCCTCTGACAGGTAACGATGTCCCTAAAGAGCCTCCCACAAATATTACTAAACGGAAGGAAAAGCCCCAATTGGAAGAAAAAGTCCTGTTATTCTTAAAGGAAACCTTTCTGCTCCCCAGACTGTTCGGAGTCTCTGCGTTATTCTGTAACATGAGATTCTTCCTCTTTGTCAGGGAAGCTTCCGGCATTAAAAGACATTTCAGGCTCCATCGGCTGACCCTTCACAGGTTGAGAGCTTCCGACTGCCAATGCTGAATTTATTCAGGACAGCTTCAGTATCCTCTGAGCCACTCTCCATGGGTGAGACTGCTCCTGTGGGTTTGGCAACTCCAGGGTGTCCCACCGCAAAACCACAACTCCTAACCACCACGTGGTTCCAGCTCTTAAGAATTAATCGACACCTGCTAAGGCATCATTCCCTGTTCCGTTGCTGCTGCCTGCAACACAGACACTGCTGTCCGAGCTGTTCTCAGCGCCACCTTGATATTGGCTGAAATCATCTGAAGGAAAAGATTAAACATGTTTTACCAATGTATCCCTGTCAAAGTACTTAGATTTACAAAATGCAGGTGGTCATTATATTTCTCTTGAAGGGGATATTCCTTACTCTTTTGGCCTTCCTTCAGTAGGAGTCTCTGTATTTACTACGGTGGTAAACAAATCAGTGAAAGTCTTGAAGTAGACTCTACGCTCCATGAAGACCAAAAGTAACTTTTTAACAGAAATCTTGCAATCATACTTCACAGTTGAGAAGGCTGTTCTTCAGATTTGTCCATCCAGTTCTTCAGTGGTACATGTGCCTCTGCAATCTTTTAATGGATCTTCCCTTCATTCTTTCACAAGCCCATGCTACCAAGGTCACAGATGTCTCATCGCTTCGCTGTGGCTCCCATCTGGGCGATATGACCGAGAGAGAACATTGGTCTGCGATGGAGCAATGCCAGCACATTTATGTGCAGGAGATGCAGATGGTCCACCTTTCCGTGAAGGGTTTTCTCCCTTTTGTCAGTGGTTGTGGCTACTGGGGATTTCCCAGTACCAGTTCACCTTGTGGATTCATTCAACAAGCGAGGCTGCTCTAAGTCACCTCTCTCTGGAGGACCAATAGTCAGAGCTGTTCCGAGGTGATAGACATGAACTTCATCATCCTGGTATCTCCATATGTGGATCTGTGCACAACGATGTAGAACAGGAAGTATCTTCAGTCTTGTGCCATACTTTCATTCTGGATTGGCTTCTCGGGGATTTCTTTATTTTCAGTTGACCTCAGAGCCTGCTTTATGTGTTGCCATCGACCTTATTTCTGTCACAGGTTTTGCTGAAGGTGCAGGACGATTTGCACAACTGATTCACCCTGAATTGGGAGTGAAGTGGATCTGTATTGCAGTCTGTCAGCGATCAGCATTAGGTCACCTCCTCCTCTTTAGCAGATGGTGGAATCTTGCAGCAGGGTTACTAGAAAAAATCCATTTGTGTTGGTTGCAGGAACGAGTTTGTTCAGTGGTGCGAGGCCAAAGGCCTGAACCCTTTTCAGTCACACCTTTCTTATGTGTTACAATTAACACTGTCTTTTGTCCTACATTAGTTGTCAATGGTCACTGCCAAATCTGCCTTTGTCTCCCAAACCAGCCATCTCTATTATTCGATTCCCACTAGTAGCTCTTTTTCTCAAACATTTACTTTACTGTTTTCCCCCCACTCTGTTCATGATTCCTCAGTGAGATACGAGTCTTCTGTTGATTTTTCGGCTGGCATCCTCCTTCAAGCAATGCATACTTCCCTGATTCAACATCCTACTCTGAGGACTGTCTTCTTGGTGGAAATCACATCAGTCTATTGGCTCGGAGAACATCATCCACTCTCACTTTGTCCACCTTTGACAATATTCTCCCAGGAGAAGTTGGCCCTCTGTACCTACCTATCCTTTCTACCTCAGGTTGTATCTAACCCCCACACGGGCCAGTCTGTCATCCTTCCAACTTTCTTCCCTCCAACTCCCACAAAAGAAAGAGGAGGAGTGGCTGCAGAGACTGCACCCCAAAAGTGCAGTATCCTATCACATCAACCACACTCAACAGGACCGAGGGTGGATGATCAGCTCTTTGTGAGCTTCTCCAGAGCTAAAAAGGGCAAGGTGATGACTAAATGCACCATTCCACATTAAGTCATCCTTTGTATCATTATCTTCTACACGGTGAACAAAAAAGACCCTCCAGATGGCACTGGTGTACTCTCCACTAAGGCCATTGCGGCTTCTGCAGTAATCATAGGCATGTTGGTGGATGGCATTTCCAGGCAGCCACCTGTTCATCTTTGCATGCATTTGCTAAACATTACTGACTTCATTCGGCTAAAGTACAGAGTGATGGATACTTTGTAAGTGCTGTGTTGCAGGACTTCCTTGATTAATCGTCACTCTTTATCCCACCAATGTTAGGATATGGCTCGGAATTCAGGGAAAAGTTGCATTAACCCAATAGTGGGTACGTATCCAAAACCACAATAAATTAGCAGCCATCTTGAAAGAGAAAGCAGTCTACTTTCTTGCAAGACAGACTGGACTGAACAACCATATTAAACTAGTAGGCGCATATTAATTTCACAACTATTAAAAGAATTTAATATTTAGCCGCATGTTCAGCAAAAAAAGTGGACCCTCATTTGGGACACATGGCCCTGAACGTATCCAAAACCACAGTACATCAGCGCCCAGCTTAGAAGAGAAAGCAATCTTGTTAGGAAGGAGATTTCTTTCTCTTTCATGATGGCTGCCAATGTACTGTGGTTTTGTATCTGTACCAACTATTAGTGTAATGCGAATTCAGGTATACTGCCTATAAATTGATAAGAGTTACAACATGGCACCTCATTGGCACGAGACTATGACGCTATGATGTGGCTCCCAGGTACGGACTCTGGTATGGCAACTGTAATAAGACCAGTGTGTTTAATGGTATTGACAGAACTGTTAACAGCTTTTACTTAACTGCATATCGGAGTTAAAGGACGCCTTAAATTGTTGCAAGAGAATGAGATTCTTGAATTTAACCTAGTAACCAAAGAAAGTTTTTTTTGTGTTATGTAATGTGTCTAACTTTCCGGTTTGATCACTGCTTAGCTACGCACAACTTTTCTTATTGTATTTAACTAGACCTGCCATGTGCGCTTTGTTTGGAGGATATATGGTGAATTTTCATACAAAATGTTTTGGTACACTGACTTGTAGATACAAAGAAGTAAAATTGGATTATTGTATTGCTGACTAATCGATGGTCAATTGTTTTTTACTCTTGATATGAAGGATGCAGTTTATAGGCCTGTTAAGTGTATGAAGATTACATATTGCCTTGTTAGGTCATCTTTCAGGCTGTGCTTAATCTGTTGCATAATGGCCAAATGGTTTTCTTGTGAGATGATTAGTGAGTCCAACAATATTATTTGTATTTGTAGAGGACTGCTGGAAGTGCGAATATAACACTATTTCATATAACTCAAGAATGAAAGATAAATGAATTTATCAATTACTTCTTTCTTTTGGATAATAGCAAATTGGTAAGGCCAATTTGTAAGGATATTGTTTGTGATTATTTGTCTGTATTGCCATTCTAAGAAATGATGATATGGGTGTGGATATAGGTGACAAGTCGTGATAGTACCACATGGACTGTATAAGCCTAGGATGTCTGTTCACTGAAATTGATTATTAGTATCAAAGTTCAGTACTAAATAACTGGTTGCTTGAAGTTTTAAAATACTGGGAGTAGTTTGCCAAAGTTTACTAATTATTGATGTATGATTGTTTTAATGACCTAGGCCATGTCCTGTATTTGCTGACTATATTTGTGTTGATTAATTTTGACGTTGATGAAGCAAGAGAATGTATCAATTAATACATATTCTTCTTCACCCCATGAAACCCCCTCAGACAAGCAACTCCGTAATCTGCCTCTGGTTGGGGCTGACTGCTCCTAAGATTGAGGACTTCTGAGGTTGACCAGGCCCTCTTCCTGTGTCTTTCCCTTTTAAGAGGTGACAGACTTATTGTGTTTTCCCCTCTTTGCTCCATTTGCGGATTCAGGTGGATTAGGCCGCTCGTTGAGAGGGCTCCGCCGGCCGCGACATAATCCTTTACATAATCCTGTTCACAGAAGAGCCAGAGATACCTGCGGGGGTCTCACTGAGAGTAGGTCATGCATCGGTGGAGGAACAGTATGTTGCTGGCGGACCTGCTGATCTGATAGAAAGCTGTGGTGCAGAGGAACCGGAGGGCGGGCCTAGCTGTGCCGTCGCGGGATGCTGCTGCGGCGGCTACGGGAGAGGCCTGGGCCCGGAGGGCGGAAGTAGCCACGATCAGGCTGGAGGAGCACGCATCGGGACTACAGGAGGGCAGCCGGGAAGGGACTACGGCCTTGCGCTGTCGGTGTACAGTAGGAGCGCTGCCCTCCCTCATTGAACTGACTACGCACCTGCAGCGGTCCCCGGGCCGTGGCCTGGACAACACTCGGAGCCTGACACTGCATTGTATAGGGAGACAGGAGGATTAGTGGGAGCCACGGTGATCGCGGGGACTCGAGGTGAGTCGGGACCTCGGCCCCCTCCGGCGTGACCGGCGGGCACGGTCGCGCGGTGGAGCGATGAGGCTGTGCTCAATCAGCAAGGCCCCGGGGCGCCTCATGGCCGTGGGAGGCCCCTCCCTTTGGGCACGGCAGCTGGGGGGCTGTGCCGCTGGCTTGTTCTTCCATTGGAACGCTCAGGCCCTACTTTCACTTCTCCTGCTCTGGGCGATGCCCCCCTGGGACCTAGGGGGGGCCCGTTGAGGAGTTTGGTGACGGCCAGGCGGGGATTGAGTGCAGTAAGCCCAGAGGGGACTACACCTGCAACACAATTGGCAAAGTGCAATATTTGAACATTTCCCCACTACATGGAGAAGGCAGTCATAAGCAGCAGTAAATAAATTCTGCAGACAGGTGACTGTACACCTGCACAGCCACGATAGGAGGTGCTGCACTATACAAATAAAGACAGTGAGCAATCTCTGCTGGACCCCTTGCCCTGCCGGTCCCTGAACCGCCCATTCTAGCAACATGGGGAAACATGATGCTAAACAGTCCAAATTAACTTTTGAAAACAAGAGACTCACAAAGCACATGGATGCAGAGGCCGATGCGGAAGCAAGAGCAGTGTCCAGGGGAGGAGGTAGATGGGCAAAATTATGACCTCCGGTCTCCCTGCTGCACATGAAATCCAGCTTAAAAATGATTGATAACAAGTTGGATATACTCACCTCCCAACTGGACCAAGTCAAAAAGCAAGTAGACACACATGAAACCCGCTTGGATCAGCTGGACAATCGTAATTCTGAGGCCCACAAGTTCCAAGTTGAAACAAAGGAACAGTTGCTCCAAATGGACAAAGTACTCAATATTATTAGAGCCAAAAACAATGACTTGGAAGCCCGTTCACGCAGAAACAACCTTCGTATAACGGGCATTCCGGAAACAACAGCTATATCTAAGATAGAAACCTTTGTGGAAGAGTTTTTGTGTGAACTGTTTGGCCCAGATCTCTCTGCCATGTTTACAGTCGAGAGAGCCTATCGCACTTTTGGTCCCAGGACCCTGGTGGGGGGCCCCGCCCAGACCGATCCTGGCCCGCCTGTTAAATTATCGAGACCGCGACACCATTCTGCGCCTGGCTAGAGAGCGTAGCTACATTAGCCATAAAGGAAACAACGTCTCGTTCTATCCTGACTTCACTCCTGCGGTGCAGGCGGCTAGACTGGAGTTTGTACCTGTCAAACGCATCCTGTTGCAAGCAGAGATCCCCAATGCCCTGTTGTACCCAGATAAATTAAAGGTGACATATGACGGAACTGTGCACCACTTCACTGATGCCAAGTCGGCCATGAAATTCGCCAAGCATGTGGGGGGTCAGAAACGTACTCCCAAGACTGCCAGGAGCTGTCCCTCGGATACTGGACTAAGTGATAATGACTAACTTTTGTTGTAATGGAGGGCTGCTGACCGCTAGTAATCCGCGACTACCCTCCAAGCCTGTTCTGCTATGTACATGAGGCGGCGGCACCAGACCCTAGTGGACACACTACTGGAGCTGAAACTGATGTTCTCCACCAGCTCATCACTTTCATTTTTTGGTTCCTGGCTTTTCTCCACACGAACAGCCACCCCGCCTCATGGCAGGGCTGTATGCCTGTAAACTCATGCCCTCAGGGAGAGCTCCTGCTTCTTGTCCCTATGCTTGTTGCTGGGTCATAGTATTGGGTTTGATTATGGAGGAGGGTTTTTTTGCACAATCTAGTTGGGGGGTGGGGGGTTGGTGTGGGTGGGGGGTGGGATAGGGTTATTTTTGTAGCGTTACAGGTCGCAGCATCAGCACATCAACATGTACTAGCACACCATAGGGCAAAACGCATCCTCAAAAACACTCCACAATCTAGCCTATATCCATACGGGAAATTAGAGCATGCAGGCACACACAGAAACATAGAGCGGACAGTGGGGACTGGAAGATATCTTGTACACTCCCATACTTACCTTAGTCTGCTATGACATCCTACAACTACCTCACCTGGAACATCTAGGGGTTAAATGACAACAGGAAAACCAGACTTGTACAGTCATATTTAATCAGGCACAATATAGACATCTATTTTATCCAGGAGACTCATCTGAATAGCACCTCCCGCTAAACTACACCAAAAAAGATGGGGTAATATTTACTCCTCTATATTCTCTAATTATGCTAGAGGAGTAGCTATATTAATACATCAGGGACTGGTCTGGACAACAACTGAGTCACATATAGACCCGAAGGGTAGATATACCATTCTGGGTGGAATTTTAGGGACTGTAAGAAGGACTATGGCGGCGATATATGGGCCGAACGTTGGCCAGCCTGATTTTTTCCACAGTATATGGGCGACAGTCAGCAGGATGGGGTGGGACACCATTATATAGGGTGGGGACTTTAATGCTATTCTAGATGACGCCGTTGATAGAAAGGGAGTTTCTCGCAGGCTACACCCCAGATCTAGTGAGGCTCTCAACACCATTATATCGGGTGGTAACCTAACTGACATTTGGCGGCAATGGCACCTTGGCACGGCTGAAGGCACCTGCATTACGGCACACCACAATGCCTGGTCAATGTTAGACTATTGGCTAGTGTCCAGTGATGTAGCAGCCTGGACGATGGACGGCACACATTTACCCAGGACATTATCAGACTACGCCCCTTGCCGCTTAAAATTGACTATCCCGGGACTAAGGCAGCGGATGTTTAGCTGGAGACTTCCCCCTTACGCCCTTTAGATGCAGTGTTTTGGGAAGACTTAAGGGGTGACATAGAGGAATATTTCGCACAGAACACAGGGTCTGTATCCACTCAGGCCTCATTATGGGAGGCCTTTAAGGTCGTAATACGTGGGGAGTGCATAACCCGACAAGCCAGGGTTCTGAAATCAATTAGACTATCCATCGCAAAGTTAGAAACTAGCATTAGGGACACCGAAATGCAATACTATGCCACCGAAAATACGAGTCTTCTGGCAACACTTAGGGAAAAGGTCATAGAGTATAAAGAGGCGGCGCAAAGGGAGGTGAAGTTTTTGGGTAAATACGCCCAAGCTAGACGTTATGGCGAAGGGGATAGGCCGGGCAAAACCCTCGCTACTAAACTTCGTCAGCCGAGCAATGCTACATAAATATCGGAAATCTTAGATGAAAATCACATCCTAATCAGGGGCACTCAGGAAATACTAAAACAATTCACGCAATTTATACTACTTTATATTCCTCCACCTCCTCGGCATTACCAGAAGATCTCCAGCCCTATCTTGACTTCATCGAACTGTTGTGGCTGGAGAGGGCACACAGGGCCTATCTAGATGAGCCCTTCACTGCTGACAATATTATACAAGTCATTAACAGTCTACTTTCCGAAAAAGCTCCGGGCTCAGATGGGCTCACTGCTGGCTTTTATAAATGTTATGCCTCTCTACTAGCACCCCACCTTTTGACAGTATATGAGGAGGCACAAGAGACCGGGATACTTCCTCCCACCATGCGCGAGGCGATCATACTGGCATTGCTAAAGCCCGGGAAGCCCCTGAATGAGCGGGACTCTGATTTGCCCCTTATCGCTGATGAATATCGATACAAAATTGTATGCTAAATTGCTGGCAAATAGATTACAACCACTGATCCCTCTGATAGCCAGACCAGACCAATCCGGTTTTATCTCTGTAAGATCTATGGCACATAACCTCTGCACCTTTTTTACTGTACTGCACTATCTAGATCCCCACACACAAGCACTGGCGGCATTCTTGGATGCCACCAAGGCTTTTGATTCGTTGGAGTGGTCGTATCTGTTTACTATCCTGGCTATGTTAGGAATCAGTCCGACCTTTTTAAAACAGATTAAACTGTTATACTCTGCACCTACAGCCAGACTCCGGTTAAACGGCCCGATCTCGTCCCCGTTTCAGATTACTCTGGGCACGAGGCAGGGATGCCCGCTCTCCCCCCTACTTTTTGCCATTGCCATGGAGCCGTTAGCTGCCCGACTTAGGCAACATCATGCAGCCAGAGGGTTGGGGTTTACTAAGAGGGCTTATTATTTCGCTCTATGCGGATGCCATCACCTTATACATCAACAACCCTGCGGAAAACATACACCCAGTCCTTCAGGAGATTCTCAAATTTGGTGGGCTGTCTGACATCCATATTAACTGGGCAAAATCAATCTTGTTCCCACTGACCGATAACACTACGCCCTTCATGTTAGAGTATCCCCTTAAATGGGCGGATGGCCCGGTACGATATCTGGGGATCTGGCTGAGTCGTAATGAACAGGAACTATGGAACATGAATTATGGACGGGCTATAGCCTGGCTGGAGGGTAAGATCGCTATGTGGTCTAAACTACCATTATCCCGGGTGAGGAGAATTGCAGTAGCTAAAATGATTATATTACCTAAATTCTTATACATGTTCATAAATCTCCCACTCACTCAAACCTTTTTAAAAACATTGCGCTCTCTAATGCTATCTCTGGCGTGGGCAGGAAAACAGGCCCGCGTGTCATGGGAGCTCCTGACTCTCCCCCTGGCACAGGGAGGGCTGGGCGCCCCAGACATCCTGCTATAGGCATACTGCACGCAACTCCAATTTCTACACTACTGGCTGCATCCGATTCCGTTTCCGCCTCATGTAGCGGTGGAGGCGGACAGGACAGCACCAATCCCCCTCCAAAGAGCACCCTATCAGTCTTATCGACGCCCCGGAACGAAAGAAACACGCTTAAGACATTGCATTGGGCTTAGGAGGGTCTGCGAAATAGGGCGCAGCTGGAGATACTGTATACCCCCTCTATACCTTTGGCATATAATCCACAGGTCCCTCCATTAGAAGACAAAGGGAATGTAGCACTGGCAAGACAGTTGGGCATGACTACATTGGCGGACCTCTATCCAGAAGATAAATTCTGCCTTTGCCATCAGCGCAGATGGGAACCACACCAATTTTCTCTGAGGTGTTCCTGTATCATCGTATCCGTGCAACATGTCGCAAACTACACAGCACTTTTCCCAGCCCCCCACCTATGCTGCAGGCCCTCTAACACATAATAGCTGGACCTTCGCCGCGTAGGCTCATCACGCAGCTTTATACTATTATGCAGAACACTTCCCCGGTGACTAAGACGAAAGCACTACTTGGTTGGAATGCAGAACTGACCCCTTCAGTTACGAATGAGCAGTGGACGTTCTGCTGTGGCCAATTGCAAATGTTGTCCCCTAATTACAAGTTAAGGCGGATTTATTTTAAGTTTCAGCACCGTTTTTACAGAACACCTACCCAACTCCATCCATCGTATGGGTCTCCGGCCTGACACCAGGTGCTGGAGATGCAGAGCTACACCCGCAACATTCCTACATCTGGCCTGGAGCTGCCCTCCCATTGCGAAATATTGGGAAGCAATTTTCAATAAGATACACAACATTTTGGGGATACAAGATGAACCCACACCATTATTGGGGATACTTAGGTACGTGAAAAGTACTCCGGTGGGTGCCTGCAAACTCCACGCCATGTTATTCTTATTGGCGAAACGCAGGGTAGGCATTCACTGGGGGAAGCCGAATGCCCCATCAGTTAAGGCCTGTATACAAGATGTCACCTTCTGTCAAACCCAGCCTTCTATACTCTGGGAATTAATGCCCATAGCCTCCAGTCCCAAAGATATCTGGGGACAGGTCCTTGAGTGGCTTCGCACTCTCCAAACCGATGATGCTAGCTTACCCAACGAGACAGATGTTGCTACACACGACTAGCCCCTCAACACAACTCTACCTAACTTCGAGATATGGGGTTAGTTGGCGAGGTATGGTGTAAATATGCTCATGTAGTGTCTGGACTGCACTAGGGTACTTCAGTCCTGCACTCCGACTGGAATACCATATCTGTGTCCTTAAGTAGTTAAACAAATGATACTCTGACCTATGTTTCTTGTGTTGTGGCTGTTGTTAAGTTACCAATGATACTGTAAGCGTTGGTACATATTCCTCAATGAGACAATGTATGAATCATGTTAAAAATGCCAATAAAAAAAAAAGGTAGAAAAAAAGGAACAGATGGTCTCAACAAATCGGATTGGGCGAGTTAAAATTAAGTTACAGACTATGTTCATGACTAGTCTCAGACTAGGCTATGTAAATTTTATAGGGTGGAGCACATTATGATGTTGGGAGCAGTATAAGTCAATGCTGGCAATATAGGCCATAGCCATCCAGCTACTAATTACCAAATAGTAACTTACGCCCATGATGTGGACAGGTAATGTCACGAACCTGGAGATGATCCTGGAGCCGACTGCACCTTTCTTATTTTACAGGCTCGCCACGACAACACCGGAAGTCAGGCAGCCTGGAGAGGACAGGAACATCCACAGAATGCCAGCCCATCAAGACGAGGAGACGCGGCGACTGCGGAAGAAAAGAAGGCGGAGAGGCGGAAGACCGAAGTTCGAGAACTTCGACCAGGAGTGAGGACCCAGTTCGTGTGTGGAGACCAGACCTTGGAGAGCCAGAGGAGAGGAAGCGCCCAATCAACACCCTGGAAAAGGATCCTGGGGAACCGAAAGAAAAATGGCAAGAGGAACCGGAGCCGAGGAGAAACCGAGAACATCTGAAGAAGAGAGGACGTACCCTGTCTGCCGGTTAGGTCCTACTCCTAGCCACGTCCCAGGAGGGACGTGGCTTAACCAGGGTACTGGTGGACAAGAGTTTCAAAGGCCCTACCGAAGAAGAAGAGAAGACGTTGTGTAAAAGTGAACTGCTGTTACCTGTTTCTTTTACATATTCTTATGGAATCTGAAAAATAAGAGACGAGTTAAGCCTAACTAGATTCATCTCTGTGTTACCTATTCTAGACCAGTTCACAAGTAATTAACATTAAGAAAGTAGCCACCCTCTACTGAGTCACTGTTGCTTACCTTTGACACCCTGTGAGGCCCACAGTGTACTTTCCAGTGCCTTAGCATGGTTTGTCGATGTGTCAGATACTGTCACTGCGAGGTGTGAACAGTTGGCTGGGAGAGAGAGAGAGAGAGAGAGATGGAGTGCTGGTACAGCCTGTGCTGTGACTCCAATATAGCACTGCAACACTGCTCCCACACTCTATCTACGATGGGGGGTGCCGGAATTATGGCAGGCTGGCCGCTGCAGAGGAACCTGATTGGCTGCAGGAACTGGAAACTGGAACTGAGTTTCCATCCTACAGCTAACAAGGAGGAGAGCAGAGAGGTGGTGTGAGTAGCAGGCTGCACCAGCTTCTCCAGTGGGTACTTCTGCTCTTGCTGACGGCTCCTCCCCTCAAGCACACATCTAGTGAGTGCTATCACTGATCAGAGCCTTGGGCTCTTTGCACATATACTTTTTGACAAGCCTGCACCCTTTTTTTCCTGGATAAACCAAAGGCTGTGCAGAGTGATGTCTCTCAGGGGCATGGTCTGAGTTGAGTGGGTAGTAGTTTTACCAATTGATTCTAAGGTACTGCAACTGTCAAACACGTAGGCTTCCTGCCTGCATTCTCTGGTCTTCCTTAATCTTCTTGTCCCCTTATGCTTGCATGTTCATACTACATCTCCCTGCTCACGCCGGGCCCTCTCAGTAATTGTTAGCTCTGTCACACTCACTCCATTTCATAACCCGGGATCCCCTAGACATTTGTATCCTCGCAAGCCATCAGCATTCTCGCACATCATAAAACCCTATCACTCACCCTACCTTTCACATACTTGGCTTCATCTCGCACTCCCAAAAGCAACATTGTTTCCTCATTGTGCTTTCAATGGGTTGAAACATCACATCTTTAACGTTAAGACACTCAACATAAGCAAGGGTTAGTACTACCTGGACATCCAGGACCAATCCACACCTCTGCTGTATAGTTGCCTTTCAGTAGGAAAAATCCACTGACACTTTCCACTTCACATCTTACTACTATCCAGGATCTTGGTGGAGAGCCAATAGAACTTGCACAAGTAACGCTCCCTCCTCTAGCAGCCTAGTTATCAGTCCAAAGGGATTCCCATGTGTTTTATATTTGATACATCTACATTTATTTCCTCTATCTTAACCCCGGGACAAATGCATCTTATGTCAGTCTTGATATGTCAGCCTTGAAACAAAGACCTCCACATCTCTTGGGAAATGTGCCTTTCAATTTTTAATTATGCAGTCCGTTCAGATGCTCCATAACTTGGGTATCAGGAGGGCTCTCTGGTTCTGTGTTGAAAGTATCAAAGTATTTTGCTCCACAAATAGAGGTTTTAGTTCATATCTGAATGAATACTTAGTAATTTCTTGCCACCTTAACAGACATACCTAACGTACACCCTCTTAGCCTTGGTAAATAAAAGAAAGTAATATCAAGGCAGAAACACGTATAGAAGGAAGAAGTGTGCATATCCAGGTTGCCCTAATGTAAAAGTATGCAATAATATAAAAGAATACAAGCTCGCTAAGGACTGTTGTCACTGGTATTAAACTAGAATATTTTTTAAAGCCAGTTTGTTAAATGTCAAGATTAATTGTGTGCGTTTGTTTGCTGGTGGATTTTGAGCCTGGAATTGAGCCCAGGCCACCTTCCATATAAATGGAAAGGGGTAATGGTCTAGTTTTGAAAGAGATGAAAGAGTGCTGATGTTACAACGTATTCTTACTGCATTGTCACCAATGTCTATGTTGGAAAACGAGGCAGCATCTGTGAGGCCTGCACAAATAACATGACTACATTTGTCCTTCACTGGGAACCAAACACCCAATTGTAGCGCCTGACTCTCAGAGGGTAGGTTGCAGAGCAGTCTGAGGCTTTACTCAAGGGAGGTGGTGTGGGCTAGTAATCGCCATTTGCAGGTGCGCAGAAATAACACTCAATAATTGATTGTCCAGCCTGTACTTTGCTTTATAAAAGTAAGAGTACATTTATTAAACACACACACTACTCAATACTATGCACCAATTTACAAATATACATAAGCTGTTGGAATTACTTTGTGACCTTGCGTAACATCTCCACCCCTCCCAAAAAGGGGGGTGGGGTCTAGTACCACCACTCCCATGTATGCACATCATCTTGCCCCCTAATGCAGTGTGTTGAGCATAACCTGGAGCGAGGGCCCTGCGCACTGGCACCATCCCAGTGGCGACCCGCCCCATTACCTCAACACGCATTAAAAATAGGTTCACGTGCCCTAGTGACACATAACCCTGACTGAGCATCTTATATTGACCATACAGTATGCACCCCTACATATTCAGGGCTAACAGTCTGGGCTGTTCCTCACTTAAGCGCAGCAGCAAAAATACATGTTTACGCACACTTTAGAATGACAGTACTCATCACCTCTGTTGGACATTAGAGTGCATTGCAATTACAGCCCCTAAAGGCATCACAGATGAAATCACAGGGTTATGCCTATACAGCCAGACACCCTATCAGGCGTGTCTGGCAACATAACCCCACTTGGCTTATGACCTCTCCTTACACATGTGACTTACAGTCCCTTTAAAAGAAGTACTCCTGGCAACTACACTTCTCTTGCAGTGCACCCCCTCACTTTAAAAGGAATCACAGGTAAAAGCATGGGATTACGTAAATGCCGCCAGATCCCCTAGCAGGAAGATCCAGCAACATAACTCCATTAAGCTTCACATCACTTTAAACCAGCACTTCACTTTAAACATGTGACTTTCAGTCCACCTAAAAAGGAATATCCAGGTTAAATGCATTTCTGGTGCAATTACACCTCTCCACCTCTAGGGGATGCCCTTTTCCAGGCATCCCTAACTCAGCCTTTCACTCCTCAATGCACTTCTTCATCCACCTTCAGCTGAAGAACAAAAGTTCCAGCCTAGAAGGTGTTAAATGCTAACTGAGCCCTTGAGGGGTTATCCTTTTGAAGTCCCCATGAGACTTGGGTGAGACTTTCCTTCGTGCTGGGGGAGACTGTGCTTCCTCAGCAGCTCCCCCAGCACCTTTGCACATGTTGGGTGATGACCCCGTCCTCCTGGGGCCACCACAAGCGGAGAAAAACGCTGTTTTCTCCTTGCAGGCCGGTCCTGGCCTGCAAGGCATCATGGGTACTGGCGCATATGAGATGAGCGGCTCTCCCGCTGTGCCGGGGAGAGCCGCGATCACGCTGCAGCTTCGCCGCCTCTTTCACCTCGGTGGGGGGCCCGGTCCCACCCGGACCCCCAGGTACGTTCCACGGCTCGGGGAGCCCACCCCTGGCCGATCTGCCAGCTTTCAGGGGCCCGGTCCCACCCGGGCCCCTCCTTCTCTTTCTGGGGTCTCGGTCCCACCCAGGACCCCGCGTGGTGCTGGTGGTCTGCTTTGGGGAGCCCCGGTCCCACCCAGGACCCTCGCATGTCCTTTGGTTGGAGGGCGGCTCGGGGAGCCCACCCCCGGCTGCCCCCGCCGGCTCCCCGCCCGGCCCGCACACTCGCGTGCGGCCGCGGGAGCCGGCAGTCTTCTGTTCTGCCCGTGGGCAGACACTTGGCCACGCTACCTCTTCGGGGCCCGGGAAAGGGCACCCAGGCCCCTGGACATCTCCGCCACGGGGAGCGCGACTGCGCTCCCCGGCTGCTTGGCTTCGGTGGGGGCCAGGGTGGGCTCCTGGCCCCCTCTGCGGGGGAAATCTTCACGGGGAGCGCGACGGCGCTCCCCGACTTGTCTTCGGGGCCCGGGGATGGGGTCCCGGGCCCCCTTTTGCCACTCTTCGCGGGGGGCGCGACGGCGCTCCCCCGCCTCCTGTCTTCGGGGGGGGCGCGACGGCGCTCCCCCGCCTTCTCTCGCTCGGCGGGGGCCAGGGTGGGCTCCTGGCACCCCGTGTGGGGGACATCTTCACGGGGAGCGCGACGGCGCTCCCCGGCTTTGCTTCGGGGCCCGGGGATGGGGTCCCGGGCCCCTCTTGGGTCACCTTCACTGGGAGCGCGACGGCGCTCCCGGCTTCCCTTCCTCCCCAGGGGTCAAAGGTCGCTCACCTTTTGGGGGCCATATCTCAGCCCCTGGGGGTCCGATCTGCCCCATTTTCGCGTCCTCTCGCTCCTAGCGGCGGCCCCCAGCCACTGGGAGCACTCTCCTTCGCCCTCCGGGTCTCCAAGAGGGGGCATTCTGCAGGGAGCGGTCTTCACTAGCTCCCTGCGCCAGACTTTCGCCTGGCTCTCCTCCTGGGCCTCTCTTCTCCTTGCGCAGAGGCCCCTGCTTCTGCGCACCGGTCCTGGGCTCTTCTTCTGGCGCTGTTAGGGGCCTGGGGGGCAGTCAGGGGGTACCTCCTTCCAACTGCCCATTGCCGGGCTCCAGCACCTTCCGCCTCAGCAGACCACACCCCAGAGAGAGCTTCTCTTCCTGTGCAAGCACTTTTTAAAAGTTGAGTAGGGGGCTGGCAGGAAGTCTCTGTTGGTCCTATCCAACAGCGCCATATCACTTCCCTGCCCCTGCTCCCTCCTTCTTGTCCAGCCTCTGGGCTGGTTCAAAATGGCGTCGTCCAGGGTCTCTGGCCACATGGTCTCTGAAACAAGACCCTTTCCCCCGTGCTGCCTTCACCTTGGTTCAGCTTGGTGCCTGGCACCCAGCGACAGCTGCTGATGGATTAGCCTGTAGCTCCACCTATCTTCTCTCCTTGGAGGGAAGATCTTCGCTCTGGGAAAGAAGGTCATTAATCTAACCTGCCAGGGCCAGACCCCAGCCAGGGACTCAGAGAAATATGACATTTCTGGATGACCCAAAAGCAGTACAAATATGACTTGGGACTCTGCAGAATACTCCTTCTCACATCCGCTACAGTGGACTTTAGTGCGTGTCTGGAATCTGTAGGCCTTATGGAAGTTAATCTAGCACATGGGCTCCACATCCCCATAGGGGTATAATGAAGTGAAAAACACAGTAAAGCACACTGACTTTCCCTGGCATGTTCCTTCCTAGCGTGTAAGGCCTATTCCGTGTCACCACCTAATTCTGCATAAGTCCTGCCACACCATTCACTTTGTAGCTGCTCCCGGACTGCGCACGCCAAGAATCTCCCCTGCGCAGCCCCTACACGTGTGCACACGCATGTACACAGGTGTCTGCATGTAACCAGCCCAGTGCCCCTTACTCCAGCTGCTGTGCAGCGGCCTAGTCAAGCTAGGGGGACACCAGTAAAATCCACATGCAGTCTCTTCCATCATGAGTTCACTGTGGATGAGTCCCAATTTATGAGGCTCTCCCACAGTAAAACCTCAACACCTAGGTGCTCAAAAAGCGAAAAATCCGGGCGGCCCATAGTGTCAGAACCACCTTCTAACAGTCTAATTATCTTTTTTGTTAAAAAAAATTATATTATTGAAATATTTTTTATGCTTTTTAGCGCAAGAAACGACACTGGAGAGAGGGAATCATGTACCTCTTTCATCCTGTAAGTACAGTGTGGTTCATTTTGAAGCTATCCTCCTTTTCTTTTTATAGTGAAACTAAAAATGTTAATGTGTTTTTCTATTTCCAGACATACCCAACCAGTCACAGCACATTCCCCCGTGTCAGCCTGCATCCACAAGGCCACAAGCACACATTCAACCGAGTCAAGGTAGGTTCAACAGTGCACTATACAACTTGAAAGTATTACTAATGTGAACAGTCTAGCACATTTGCTTAGTGTTATACTAGGTCATAACTAATATTCCACCTCCTTCATATCACCTGTTGCTGTAATGCAGGTCTCTGCCACCTGCTGCAAATCACCCCTCACCCTATCTTGTCCGTTTGTATCTCTTACTCGTGTGTTCACTCTCACTGCTGTCCGCCTTCCTAGAGCAGGGCCAATATCCAGCAGAGGCATTCTAGGGCTGTATATTAACAGTTTTGCAGCGTGAATCTTTCTGGATTCACTATGCTGTGCATTATTCCGCCATCTCGTGGTTGGGTCCGGATTCGTAGTCTTTTCTTTGTTTTTGTGTTTTTTTTTTTTGTTGTTGTTGGCCCAGGTGGGCGGCGACGCCCCACCATTTGGTGTCTTCGGTGACGTCGTCGCGCTCCGGCGGAAGCTCCCACCCTTGGTAGCCATCTTCAGATTCTTTTTCCGCCGTGGGGTCTGGATCGTTGCCGAGAAGTTCCAGAAATTTTGGACGAAGAATCTCGAAAAGTCGAAATATCATCACAGAGGATGGATTCCTGAGACACCGGACGACGACACAAGTACCGGAGACAACAAGAAGGACGACGAGGTAGAAGGTCCACGACCGAAACCTCGACGCCTACAGAGAATGCGCTCACAGGGGGCTCCCTGAGCGCGGTTATGGACAAGACTCCGTTCAAGTTTTGCAAAAACTGCCACCACAAGTACGCCCAAAAGACCAGCACCCAGTCTGCAACCTCTGCTTGCCGCTCGACCACATCAGCGAAGACTGCAACGCGTGCTCGGCGTTCACCCCGAAGACCCTCCGGGTGAGAGAGAGACAGAGAAGGGCGAACTACAACATGCAGGGCCAGGGACCAGCACCATCGCTCCGAGACCTGGGCCTCTCGAGCGGAGAGGAAGACAACATCGCAGAGGGACCAGAGGACTGCGATGTCGTCGAGGTCCATAAGAAAACGTCGAAGGAGGTAAGGGAGTCGTCGACCCCAAAACACCAAAGCGACGCTCGAAAGAGTGAAGCCAGAACACCTAGCGACACTCCTAGAAGTGTAGCAAAGTCCTCGAAGGGAGCGTTGCCGCCGAAACCCTCGACGAAAGCAACAGCGTCCAAGGACAAGCAGTCGAGCGGATCCTTTGACAAGGACTCACAATCGGCGAAAGCTTCCGAAAAAACAAAGGCATCGAAGGTCACCTCCGAAAGGGAAGCCTCGGCACCGAGAAAGGAAGGCCCGGCGTCTATTTCGACGACCGCGACCGCGAAGAGAAGCACTGCACCACTCGACGCCGAAAAGGCCCACGAGATGGCGAAAAGAACAGGAGGCTCGAGGCAGAGATGGCGAGCATCCTGCAACGGAAAAAGACTTCGACGAGAAGATGAAGCAATACGCTATCCCATCGAAGCCAGCCCACGAGGCGCTCGAGGAGTTCGAAGCCGAATACATCGAGCCCCCGAGAACACCTGAACCACTCGAAGACCAGGACGAAGAAGACTACTACTTCGAAGCCGAAGGCGAAGAAGAGATGCAGTCTTACCGGGACTCGGCGTCCTCGGAGGTACAAGACATAGACTGGCAAGACCTCGACGCAGTCTCACCAGAAGAAGGGGTAGACTCTTACCCCTCGAGGCCTTCGCCGCCAGACGACATCGGAGTCTACAATGAGGTCGTCCAGAAAGCTGCAAAGACATATGGGGTCTAAATGCAGGAGGAAAAACAAAGGCAGGTTTCCTCTTCGAAACCCTGCTCCCTCAACAGACAAGGAGCCAATTCCTACCCATGTTGCCTGGCGTCCTCGACCAGGGAAGGGAGGCCTTCAGGGAACCGGCAGTCTGCAAGGCGGTTACACCTAGAAGCGAGAAGAAATATAAACATTCCACAAAAGACCCGGCGTACATCCAAGGGTCAGTACCAGCAGACTCCATTATCGCTGCAACGGCCAGAAAAAGGGCCGGTGTGCCCACCAACACAGGCCCACCTCCAGACAAGGAGAGCAAGCGAATAGACCTCACAGGACGAAAAGTGGAGAGGAACGCAGCCATACACTGGCGCATCGCCAACTCCAACGCCCTCATCAGCAGGCATGCATACCAGCATTGGGCAGAAATGAGTCAGCTCATTAAACACCTGCCAGAAGAACACCAACAAAGGGCAAATTACCTAGCGGAGGAAGGCAAGCCCATCGCTAACACTTGCCTAAAGTCAGCTTTGGACGCAGCAGAGAACTCCAGCAGGCAAATGATGATAGGAGTAACTGAGAGGAGACACGCATGGCTCAGGATCTCCGGCTTCAAGCCAGAAGTACAGAGCAACATCATCAACACACCTTTCGACGGTGAGAAACTGTTTGGGGCAACAGTCGACAACAAGTTAACTCAACTGAAGACGGACAACGAAACTGCAAGGTCCATGGGAGCGCTGCAGTTCAGGGGATGAGAAGAGGAAACCCCTCAAGGCGACCCAGTGGTAGAGGGGGCAATGCACCCACCACTTACCAATCACCCCAGCAAGGATATCAGGGGAACAACCAGGGCCAAAACCTGCAGGGACAACAGCAGCAGAATTGGCAGTACCAACCCAGAGGACGGTCCTTTCGAGGGCGCGGGTACGGACGGGGACAGGCCCGAAGAGGGGGCCAGCAGCCCACCTCAAAGTGACTCCAGACACAAACCAGACCCTCCCCAGTTAACACCAAGGGAGAGGAAAAGTCCACAAAAGGACAAAATAAGGAACACACACATACAACAAATAACCACCGAGCATACAAAACCGGTGGGAGGAAGAATAGGAAAATTCCTCACACAATGGAGGGAAATTACCACGGACAAGTGGATACTAAACACCATACAGCACGGGTACTGCATAGACCTCCAAAAACACCCGCCGGGGAAAAAACCAAGACATCGGACAATACCTGCAAGGGAACTCGCCCTCCTCCGTCTAGAAGCAGAGGAGCTGCTACAAAAAATAGCAATAGAACTAGTCCCAATAAACGAAAGGAACAAGGGAGTATACTCAACATACTTCCTTGTGCCAAAGGTAGACGAAACACTAAGACCAATACTGGACCTCAGATTCTTGAACAAGTTCGTAAAAACTCAAAAATTCAAAATGACTTCACTTCAGGAAGTAATACCCCAAATCCAAGAAGGGGATTACATGGCGACCTTAGACTTGAAAGATGCATATCTGCACATACCCGTCAACCACAAACACAAACGTCTATTAAGATTCGTGATAGGCCACGACCACTACCAGTTCACAGTGCTGGCCTTCGGACTAAAGTCCGCACCAAGGGTGTTCACAAAATGCCTAGCAGCAGCTGCAGCGCACCTTCGGAGAAAGAGCATACATGTATACCCCTACCTCGACGACTGGCTTGTGAAAGCAGGATCATACAAACTCTGCAAAGATCACATCGAACAAGTCATACAAACACTGTCTACACTAGGTTTCTCAATACACTGGGAGAAATCGTCAACAGAACCTCAGCAGATCAAAATATTCTTAGGGGCACTAATAGACAGCACACAGTCCAAGGTGTTCCCCAGCGACAAGAGAACTATAGCGCTCCTGAGGGAAACACGTCATTACCGCAAGGGGCAAGTTCTGACAGTGAGGACGGTGAGCAGACTAATGGGAATGATGGCATCATGCATTCACCTTGTCCCACATATCAGACTGCACATGAGACCGTTCCAAGAATGGATACAGCAGCAGTGGTCACAAGCGACAGGGAGTTGGGAAGATCTAGTGGTTGTCACACACGCAGTGCAGCAAGAAATAGCGTGGTGGAAGGAAGAGAACATATATTACAGGGGAAGCCATTCACACAGCCAACTCCAACAGTGACCATCACAACAGACGCCTCACAGCAGGGCTGGGGCGCACACATGGACAGACTCTGCGTCAGGGGGCTGTGGTCACAACTGCTTGCAGTGAAACACATCAACTTCCTAGAACTAAAAACTGTGTTCCTAGCCTTAAAAGCCTTTCAAAAGCAGCTTTACGGGAAGCGAGTGCTGATACAAACAGACAACACAACAACCATGTTCTACATCAACAAACAAGGTGGAACACAGTCAGCACCGCTATCAAGCCTGGCACAAGAGATCTGGAGATGGGCCATCCCTCTAAGGATAGACCTGCTGGCAATACACCTTCCAGGAATAGACAATGTAGAAGCAGACTGACTCAGCAGGCAGACGTCTGCATCCCACGAATGGGAACTCAACCAGCAGGAGGTGCAGCGGCTGTTCCAAAAGTGGGGAACACCACGGATAGACCGGTTTGCAACACTCCAGAATGCAAAATGCCAACATTACGCATCCAGACAACCGGACCAAAGGTCCCTAGGGAATGCGCTATGGATAAGTTGGTCGAACGAATTTGCATACGCTTTTCCCCCGATACCACTGTTACACAAGGTACTCAGCAAATGCAGGAGCAGCAGCATGACACTCATACTGGTGGCACCTCAGTGGGCCAGACAATCATGGTTCTCACAGATAATGGAAATGGTGCAGGAACCAGCACACAGGTTCAGCAGAAGGAAAGACCTCCTCACAATGCAAGACGGAAAAGTGCTCCACCCAGAACCAGACAGCCTCAGCCTAGCAGCATGGCTCCTGAGGACCTAGAATTCGCACACCTCAAGCTACCTCCAAGCACCATGGCAGTACTCAGAGAAGCAAGGAGACCCACTACAAGAAAATGCTACATTGCAAAGTGGAAAAGGTTCTCGCAATGGTGCATTACAGAGGGACTGCAACGAAAAGTCACAAAAGAATCAACAGTACTACAATACTTAACGCACCTACTACAAAGCGGGCTGAGCTACTCGTCACTAAGGGTTCACCTAGCAGCCATAGTGGCCTACACCAGGGGAGAAGCGGTGAAAAGCTTCTTCACCTCCCAAGTGGTCAAAAGATTCCTGGAAGGGGCTAAAAGAATAGCCCCCTAAAAGGATGCCAGCCCCAAGCTGGAACCTCAACACTGTACTAACACAGTTGATGAAATCACCATTTGAACCCATACACAAGATCACACTGCACATGCTCACACTAAAAACGGCATTCTTAGTGGCTATCACGTCACTGCGAAGAGTCGGTGAACTACAGGCTCTCACACTACAAGAGCCCTACTTGCAAATACACAAGGACAGAATTGTCATGAGGACGGACCCACACTTCCTGCCAAAGGTGGTGTCGCGGTTCCATATCAATCAAACAATACAGATACCAAGTTTCTTCCAGAAACCTTCAACGCCCTCAGAAAAGGCGCTACACACGCTGGACGCCAGAAGGGCAGTAATGCACTACATAGAAAGGACGAAGGAATGCAGGAAAACAAAACAACTCTTCGTTTCCTTCGCAAGCAGTTTCCTGGGACGACCAGTAACAAAAAATACCATTGCACGGTGGATTGCACAAGCAATACAACTCTGCCACAAGCAGGCAGGACAAGAATTACAAGGAGCCGCCCAGGCTCACTCAACAAGGAAAAAGGGAGCAACGGTTGCGTTCCTAGCGAACACACCTATACAAGACATTTGCCAAGCGGCAACATGGTCTTCCGTGCACACGTTCACCAAACACTACTGTGTTGATATCCAAATGAACAAAGAGGCACAAGTAGGACAGAAGGTCTTACAGCACATTTTCAGCAACCAATGCTCATCTTCCACCCAACCACCGCAATAACAAAACCGCTACTAAGTCTATGCACAGCATAGTGAATCCAGAAAGATTCACGCTGCAAAACGAATAGTTTCTTACCTGTCGGTGTAGTTTTGCAGCTTGAAGACTTTCTGGATTCACTAGCGATCCCACCCGCCTCCGCCAGGAAGATAACATAGGAGGTTAAGGGTACAACTAGACTACATACAGGGTTTAGAGGGATCAAAGAATAATTGAAGGATAGAAGGTGAAAGACATAGACAACAAAAAACTGTAAGAGGAAAAGAAAAAAGAATCCGAAGATGGCTACCAAGGGTGGGAGCTTCCGCCGGAAGCGCGACGACGTCACCGAAGACACCAAATGGTGGGGCGTCGCCGCCCACCTGGGCCAACAAAAAAAAAAAAAAAAACACAAAAACAAAGAAAAGACTACGAATCCGGACCCAACCACGAGATGGCGGAATAATGCACAGCATAGTGAATCCAGAAAGTCTTCAAGCTGCAAAACTACACCGACAGGTAAGAAACTATTCGATATCCCCAAGAAAAATCTAGTTGTATGCCTAATCACAATAGCCGTCACACTGCTAAGAACGCAGCCTTTGTTCTGATCCCCTGCACAGCTGCAGAGTGCACAGAGCTAGGATGCAGAAGTGAAATATATGTGTTAGACCTGTCATCCTTAGGCTGTATCTTTTTGTTGGCCTTAGGACTCCGAGCACTTTACCACTGCTGACCAGTGCTAAAGTGCATGTGCTTCTCCCCTAAACATGGTGACATTGGTGTATATATGATTGCCATATTTGGTTTAATTATAAATCCCTTGTAAAGTGGTATACCATATACCCAGGGCCAGTAATCTAAGTGCTACTAGGTGGCCTGCAGCACTAGTTGAGCCACCCATACAAGTAGCTTTTCAAACCTGTCTCTTGCCTGCTGTTGGGAGGCCTGTGTGCGCAGTTTACTGCCACTTCTACTTCCCATTTAAAACCACTTGCCATGCCTTAAATTCCCCTTTTATTACACATAAGTCACCCATAAGGTAGGCCCTAGGAAGCCCTTAAGGCAGGGTGCTGTGTAAGTAAAAGGACAAACATGTACAGTTAAGTTTTACATGTCCTGGTAGTGGCAAACAGATACATTTGTTTTTCACTACTGTGAGGCCTACTCCTCTCACATGCTAGTATTGGGAATGCCTTAAAACACTTTTAACCTGCAATTGCTCATTAGAAAGGAGTATCTACATCATGTTTGACATCTTTGGAATGGTAATGATAAATCCTCTTTACTGGTACAGTTGGATTTAACATTACTGTTTTTGAAATGCAACTTTTAGAAAGTGAATGAAAAGGCAAACGAGTGCACTCCTTCCCTTGATAAGCAGTTACATTTTTTGCTTTGACTGCCAAGTGATGCGTGCAAAACAGCGCAGTGATTGTCCCAACACTGCATATCGAAGATACTGCCAAAAAGGGGCGACACTGGCGCTCCCAGCTGCTGCACTGCTGAAGTGAGGAACTTTCCCTCGAAGTAAACCAACATTTTTCACTATTAACCAAAGTAATCCGTAGTAATCCACAAGTTTATGACTAGCAAATAATCCATCTGTTTCATGTTTATTAGATCACTCCAGAGACAGTTGGGTTGAAATAGAATTCTTTATTCCGCATTTTCAAATGCCATATGCTGCTAATCCTGGCTTAAACATAGGCATGTGCTGTCAACCTGCCTTCGAGCCAACACAATCAAATAACCCAATGCATTTCGAACTTTTTCAGTTCTTCGTCAGGGGTACTGCAATGAATCAGAAAAAAGTACATGAAAAACACATCTAATGCCTATAACAAATAATGTCAACAGAAACCATTATAATGTGTCACCATAATCTCCCTCTTTTACCCACCTTGTAAATGTTCACAATCACTACAATTACACAAAACCATTCAGAGACCACAAAGTGCTTAAAACCTATATAACCTAGTATCAAAAACAGTTGCCCTTCCAAAATTCTCACATATCCCCCCTCCTTCTCAATCCCCACTTGTGCTCGAAAAATGAATAAATACACTACTCAGTGCCACAAAATCTGTACTCCAACCCATTTACCTAACGTTTACATAAAACATATTCCTTTACCTAATAAAGCTGCAACCAGCAAATTAAAACATGCATGCCTTCCTCCGTGTTTGGAAAAAACCGTTACCTTCCCTCCCGTGCAAATCCTCTCTTAAAGCCTTCTTCCCCTCGTTCACTCAATTAATCCCTGATTGAAATATCACCACCTGACCTGTATTGGCCTATGCTTACTTACTAAAAATGATGCCTACCATTCCCACAATGCACTAATCATGACATTCTCAAACTATAAACCCAATCGATCAAAATACAAATTAAAACAAATATTAATAAACAACAAAACGACCCCAAATAAACACATACATCTAAGATACCTATAAGCACATGTGAAATAAATCAAAATAAATAACATCTTGCAAAATGCACAAAATATTACAATGACGTGCTTGAAAAACCAATTGCATTAGATCAGACATAATCAGTGTTGTGTTTCAACGCCTCAAACTGTCCATGCTCCTTCCTCTCGATTTGAAAATTATATAAGCAGTTCAAACTCGATGATCCTTTCACCGGTTCACTCAAAGTCATTTAGTGTTATACTGTCCCCGAAGAGATACTTTTCACTGTCACATTTCTCTTCAATGAATAATAAACTGTTGGGGTGCATACTCGCGATGGGACAATAGATTGCTAAGCAAATGAAAAGGCAAACGAGTGCACTCCTTCCCTTGATAAGCAGTTACATTTTTTGCTTTGACTGCCAAGTGATGCGTGCAAAACAGCGCAGTGATTGTCCCAACACTGCATATCGAAGATACTGCCAAAAAGGGGCGACACTGGCGCTCCCAGCTGCTGCACTGCTGAAGTGAGGAACTTTCCCTCGAAGTAAACCAACATTTTTCACTATTAACCAAAGTAATCCGTAGTAATCCACAAGTTTATGACTAGCAAATAATCCATCTGTTTCATGTTTATTAGATCACTCCAGAGACAGTTGGGTTGCTTAGCAATCTATTGTCCCATCGCGAGTATGCACCCCAACAGTTTATTATTCATTGAAGAGAAATGTGACAGTGAAAAGTATCTCTTCGGGGACAGTATAACACTAAATGACTTTGAGTGAACCGGTGAAAGGATCATCGAGTTTGAACTGCTTATATAATTTTCAAATCGAGAGGAAGGAGCATGGACAGTTTGAGGCGTTGAAACACAACACTGATTATGTCTGATCTAATGCAATTGGTTTTTCAAGCACGGCATTGTAATATTTTGTGCATTTTGCAAGATGTTATTTATTTTGATTTATTTCACATGTGCTTATAGGTATCTTAGATGTATGTGTTTATTTGGGGTCGTTTTGTTGTTTATTAATATTTGTTTTAATTTGTATTTTGATCGATTAGGTTTATAGTTTGAGAATGTCATGATTAGTGCATTGTGGGAATGGTAGGCATCATTTTTAGTAAGTAAGCATAGGCCAATACAGGTCAGGTGATATTATTTCAATCAGGGATTAATTGAGTGAACGAGGGGAAGAAGGCTTTAAGAGAGGATTTGCACGGGAGGGAAGGTAACGGTTTTTCCAAACACGGAGGAAGGCATGCATGTTTTAATTTGCTGGTTGCAGCTTTATTAGGTAAAGGAATATGTTTTCTGTAAACGTTAGGTAAATGGGTTGGAGTACAGATTTTGTGGCACTGAGTAGTGTATTTATTCATTTTTCGAGCACAAGTGGGGATTGAGAAGGAGGGGGGATATGTGAGAATTTTAGAAGGGCAACTGTTTTTGATACTAGGTTATATAGGTTTTAAGCACTTTGTGGTCTCTGAATGGTTTTGTGTAATTGTAGTGATTGTGAACATTTACAAGGTGGGTAAAAGAGGGAGATTATGGGGACACATTATAATGGTTTCTGTTGACATTATTTGTTATAGGCATTAGATGTGTTTTTCATGTACTTTTTTCTGATTCATTGCAGTACCCCTGACGAAGAACTGAAAAAGTTCGAAATGCATTGGGTTATTTGATTGTGTTGGCTCGAAGGCAGGTTGACAGCACATGCCTATGTTTAAGCCAGGATTAGCAGCATATGGCATTTGAAAATGCGGAATAAAGAATTCTATTTCAACCCAACTGTCTCTGGAGTGATCTAATAAACATGAAACAGATGGATTATTTGCTAGTCATAAACTTGTGGATTACTACGGATTACTTTGGTTAATAGTGAAAAATGTTGGTTTACTTCGAGGGAAAGTTCCTCACTTCAGCAGTGCAGCAGCTGGGAGCGCCAGTGTCGCCCCTTTTTGGCAGTAACTTTTAGAAAGTGGACATTTCTCTGCTCTTAATGCTCTGTGTGCCTTGCAGCCTCTCTACAATACATGTCTGAGATGGGTGACAGCTACACTTTGTGCATTCCCTCTAGAGAGCCACAAACGCAGAAAGGGTAGGTGTGACAGAGAACTCATCACCATTCATCTACTTTCTGATAGCTCTTCCTGGGCAGGAAAAGAGAGGGAGAGCTGATACACCTGAATAAGCAGTGTCCTGTTTCCACACAGAGGGCTGCTTGACCCCTACAGATAGTCTGGCAGACAGGACTGGGATGAAAGGGGACCTGTGCACTTCAAGGGCCTGCTTTGAATTCACCCCACTTCCAAGGCACATTTGGGTATAAGTACTGGGGCTCTGACTCTACTAAGACAGTACACTACTGCGCCTGTGATGAATTCTGCTAGGAGTAAGGACTGCTGTGTTACATGGATTTCACTATGTCTGACTGCTGCTCTGAAGGAACGGCTTTCTGCTTTGCTGAGCTTCCCTGCTGTCGACTGATCTCTGCCCTGCTGAGGACAAGAACTGGACCCATCTCACTTGAACCCAAAGTGACTCCAAGGGCTTGCTGGCTTGCCCCCTGTTCTGAAGTCTCAGGGCTATCAAAGACTTCCTGCAACTCTGCAACAGCACCTGGACACTGCCATCTGTGAGTCCTGCCCTGCCAAGTGGTGCCAATCCAGTCCTGGGCCCTTGAAAGTTGATGTTACTGTCCAGAACCATAAGAAATGACACAGTGCCGACTTTGCGCTGATCCGAACTGATGCAGTGCCCTTGATGCTGACACAGTGCCGATCCCTCGCGCACTGTGGATCGACAAGTGCCCCCAACTGCGAGGCTCGACGACAACGCATCAACCCGACGCTTGCTCCATCCAAAATACTTTTTCAGCAGGCCCTGCGTGGGTCCTGTGGCCGGCCTGCCCTCCATCACGGTCGGCCTTAACTTTGGATTTACACCGTTTCAGCACGACCTCAAGTAACACCTAAGCGCTATTTGACTCTAAGTACTACTGTTTGATTAATTCTTCAAAAATTCATAACTCCGGTTCTATTTATTGTATTTTTGTTGTTTTGGTGTTGTCTTACTCAGAAAATTGTTCTCTATTGTTTTAAACCTGTGTGAAGTATGTTTGTGGTGTTTTCATTGTGTTACTGTGTGTGTTGCACAAATTCTTTACACATTGCCTCTTTAGATAAGCCTGACTGCTCTGTGCCAAGCTACCAGAGGGTGAGCACAGGTTATCTTTTAATGTGTATCTAGCTTTCCCTGACTAGGATTACGGTCCCTACTTGTACAGGGTGCATACCACTGCCAACTAGAGACTCAATTTGTAACAATATGTTTTTCTCATCTGCTACAAAAACTTAATGTGCGATTTTTGTTTACATTTGTCTTGGACTCTCTGCTGCAACTCTTAGTTTCTACTTTAGGAAGTGTTATGTGATACTTAGTGTGTACCTGTCAATTAGCAAATGTTGACAAAAACAGATTTCCCGTTTTCAGAAAACCTAGGCTGAAAAGACAAGCAGTGATGGTAGATGGCAGTTATCAGATATCCGTATTGAAGTTATGAGATAAGAAATCTATTATGTATGAGCTCAATTGCAGTACATTCAAAGGGCTTACACATTGCTGTCTGTAAGTGTAGCATCTTTTCGCATTTTGATGCAGGCAAGGAACCACGGTAGGGCCTTATACTGGAGATGGTCTAGATTGAGTGTTAACTAAATGAAGGAGTTAGCCTTTAACATTTAGAGGACTTAATTAGGAGGCCTGGGTTGGGGTGGAGTTGGAATTTAGGACATTACTCTATGCAGCCTAGACAAGAAATCACCATTTGGATTTTTGGTTGTGGATCTTGTAGCGTCCTCCCCAATCTGAGAGCATGCAAAGGAATACGCCACAGACGAAGCTCTGGATTGCACTTCATTATTCCTCAGCATACAATCACATTCTGATCTCTGATTACATCATAACCGTTAATAACCACACCTTAATACCGCCCAGCTAGTTAACTACTTCCTCTACTGAGTCCGCCCGGACCCACAAGGGTTCCTAGCACACATAGTCCCACTACACTACATCCCCCCTTTGTTAAATAAAAAGTACAAACAACAGTTATATTATATTTCTTCGATGAGTCGTCGAGGCGCTCGCAAGACTCGACCAGATCGAGTGCCAGGGAGTGGTTGAGATGCACTCTGTTCAGGAACAGATGGTTCAGGTTCTGATGCTTGATCTGGACTGTTAGGCGGGATGGCTTAATCAGTAGGTGTAGGAGCAGACGATCGCAAGTGTAGGTGTTTGAAATGTAACATGTCCCATGTGATGGACTGTCTGGGATGATGTGCAGTCACCATGCGCCATTTGCACGTTACAACCCTCAGAGGATCGACAGCAAATGGAGTGTTTGTTTTCCGCTTTTGCTTAGCCAGGACTAAAGACTCTCTCTTGTGCTCTCCGACACCAATCGGCGTATGTCTTCATCTTGCACTTCCGAGAAGTGTCGATGATACTAACTTTGTCAGCACTCAAGTATCACTCTGTTGTCCATTGTGGCAGTTTGGTTCCGATGGCTCTCCCAAACAGCAAGGTGGCGGCGCTTTCACCCGCTGTGGAGTGAGGAGTTGAACGATAAGCACGGTGGGCTTGACACAGGGCCTGCTTCAATTCAACCCCCTCAAGGGATGCTCGCTGATTAACCCTTTTGAGGGTACCCATAAAAGGTTCCACAACACCATTTCCTTGGGGCCACAAAGGTGTACTTTTTTATTCTTGACATTCATTCTGACTTGGAACTCTCTGAGCTCTTTCCTGTTGAACGGTGGACCATTGTCAGATTTGAGAATGGTCGGAATACCCCATGCTGCAAAGATGTTGTCCAGTCACTCAATGACCTTGTCATGGGTCGTTGATGACAAATACTCTAACAAAGGGAAGGTGAATATTCATCAATAACTAACATGAGATGATGTCCGTTCCCTAGGGTCCCAAAGAAATAAACTGCAAGCCTTTCCCAAGCCTTCGTAGGAAGTTCAGACAAGGTCAGTGGATGTTGAGTCACTTTAGGGGAAAGGCAATTGCAAAGATGGCACTCTTTAAGTTCCTTCTCAACCCGCTCATCTAAGTGCAGGACCCACACTCTGTCTCTTAGGGCTCTTTTGGTAGCTACAATACCACAATGTCCTTCATGGGCTAGTTGAATGACCTGTTGTCTCAGGCTCTCAGGACTGACAATTCTTGAGCCTCTCAATACGACACCTTCAGTTCATCCTGTACATTTGTGAGCTAGGATTTTGAGATTATGCACGTTCTTGTCAGCATTTGTAGCCTCAACAATCTGTTCGATTGATATGGCCACTGGCGTATTAGACTTCACAATGAAGTTGATGTACTCCTCAGCTGTCTTGAATGTCGAACTGTGACGATTTAGTGGTACTCGTGGAAAATAATCATCAGGGTTCTAGTCTTTACATGGCTTGTGTACAATTGTGCAATCATACTCTAACAGTCTTAGACCCACCTCTCAATGCGAGGGAGCCTCTTGACTTTCAGATTTTCAAAGATGGTGAGTAGCGCTTGGTGATATGTGATGATAATGAAATGTTTTCCATACAGACAAACATTAAAATGTTCACAGGCCCACACTGCAGCCAGACTCTCCTTCTCCAGCTGACAATAGGCCCGTTCTATGTCAGACAGGTTCCGACTGGCATAGGCTACATTGTGTCTCTTAGCATTCGGATGACCGTTATACCGAGAAAGGATCGCAGCATGTTGACATCTTGTTGGGGGCAAGTTTCTGGCAGTGCTTTTACTTTGTCAGTGTCAGGAGTCATTCCCCCATCAGAAAATATGTGTCCCAAGAGTGTGAGTTTGGTCTTGTGAAACTCACACTTTGCTGTATTCAGAGTAAGACCTGCATCAGCAAATAATTGGCACACTTGTGTAAGAGGCTTGTCGTGCTCCTTTCATCCAAATACCAATATGTCATCACTACAATTAAAAGCATTTGTAAATTATTTGACGTATAACACCCTCAGGGCTCGAAAAATCATAAAAATGTTACTAGACCTGCAGGCCAAGTAACTTTAACCCCTTCGGTGCTCACGACGGCCCCCGGCCGTCACGCGTCACGGTGGGCGTGTGCTAACGACGGCCAGGGGCCGTCCGAATCCCGCCCACTCGTTAATTCTCCCGCACAGCAGGAGAATTAACACCGCACTCAAGGGGTTAATAATCTACTCGACCTAACTGTAATGTACTTGACCCGTGAACGGGTCTCAAATTGTTTGATTCTAGGTAAATATTTTGTCTTATGGAGCCGCCTTTTTCTTTATTAGCACATAGGAGAGCACCTTCAAATATGCAAGTTCACTATTTTTTCTTTACAAAAAACTCTTTTTATTTACTAGACTAAATGTTTGCTCTATGTATAACAAGAATCAAGCCCTTATATAGGGTACACATGATTCCTGGCTTGCCTCTTAGTTCACTAATAGCATTGTCATCTGGGCAGGAGCAGTAATAATTCCCAGTACATGTTTAAAAACTCACTTTTCATAAATATATTACCAAAGCATGATGTGGTAGTGCATTGTCATTTACAGATAACATATTATCCATTGAAATGGCCACAAAATGTTCCCACTAACATGTAGTTTTACTGATAATAGCGCATAAACAATTTTTGGAAATTGTGTTTCAGCAAAAATATTTAAAATTTGCACATCACCAAGTAAAGTGTTCTAGTTTGTTTTGATCCTATAAAAATATTTTTTTCAACACAGAATTATAAAAATGGTTTTTCATTACTAGTGAAATATATTTGAAATATTTTAACAGTTCACTTGGCTATTTCAGTGTTGTGTTAGAAAAAGGTCTGACTTCATACAGCCTTTCATTTAACATGCTTTGCACAGTTCAATTATCACACAGTTCACTTTACAAAATCCTCTAACTTAAGTCATAGAAAGAAAAATAAATGTAATAAGATAAGCTGACCTTTGACCTCTGTCTCTGAAAGCCAGCAAATGTGACAAGATAACAAGATTTAACGGCATTTTTATTGCTCTTTTACTTTGTAAGCAATAAAGATGCCTTTAAATAAAGTTATCTTGTCACATTTGCTCTGCTTTCAGAGACAGAGGTCAAAAGTCAGTGTGTCTTACCTGAAGTTAGAGGATTTTCAACTCCCCTGAAAGGACGAGTAGTCCCAAAAAATAGCTCATCCTGAATAAATCTTGCTCGAAAAGCGAGTGGATTTTTCGGACCCTGAAATAGTTCTGCAGCTGACGAAACCCCCAAACTCAATCTTTTATATCTGACCAAACCAACATAAGTCTAAAAAGCAGTGATACCTGCAATTCTCTTCCAACTCTAGTTGATGATATCCCTTGTTCAGGTCAAGACGGGAGAAAACTTTGACACCGTTCAGTTGCGTGGTGCTCATGTCCGCTATGTGTGGACCAGGATGTCTTTCTCTGTCATTTACTTTGTTGGCCTGGTGCATATCAATACAGATGCGCACTGCACCCTCACTGTCCTTTTTTGGTACCACCATTATGGGCGACACCCATGGCGGAGAACCAGTGGAGCTCTCAATGATGTCAAGCTTCAACAGCGTTTCTAGTTCTTTCTCAACGGTGTTAGGTTTGAAAATCCCATTCTCGCTATACACTTGTTCCATGTTATATTAGGTTAGCAGTGTGCGGCTAAATTAGGTACCATTCGTATTCACGTTATGCAACCCACTGAGTTATCCCCGCAATGTGTAAGCTTCAGTTAGCAAGTGCGACTCCATTTTGTATTTCGTAATCCCTATTAGGCTGTGTCTGAACTAGGCCTCATTATTCGTATTGCTTGCCTTAGCAGAACCCTGTATTTAGTTATTATTTTCTTTCCTCTTCAAGGTTGCCTTCCGACTTACTAATGAATAGGCCTTTGTGCCCTTGCATACCTATCCGTATGTGTAGTCCTGCTCCCACGTTAGGAGACGATGAGACCCAGCACGGCAACCTTGAAACTGTGATAGTGTGTACCCATCTAGCAGGCGGTAGCCCATCCTTCTGTGCCTCCTTTGTTCATGTTCGGCCTAAGTCAGTAACTTTCCACTGTGGGCGTGGTTGGAGGTTCTTGGGAGGAATGGTTATGCGTTGCAGACTGTTGGGGGGCCAGTCCCTCGGCAGACATCTTAGGGTGCAGGTCAGATTGGACTCCTCTGCAGAGTATTGCTAATAAATAACTGTTTGTATTCTCTACTGTCTGACCGACTCTTCATTTAGTAGAAGGCGAGTAGGAAGTTGCAGATAACCCGGGTGGCCCTTTTCGGGTCACTTCCTTCAACGGCTTCTTGAAAGTGGAAAGCGACTCCGCCCTCATTAATGTGTAGTCACAATTTAATTGTCTTCAGCCTGCCCAGGCCATGAAGTAATGATAGATACTGACTCACAACTTCAGATTGAGTGTGGAGGTTGTAATTGATAGATATTAGTCTCGCGTCACCAGCAGTGGCAAAGCTGAGGAGGCAAGCCCTAGACGAAGCTCCTTGAAGAACATGAATTGGCGCTTGCACGGATACTGCTGTATGTTTCAAAGTCGTTGTGAATGACCCTTGACTCTACAATGGTTTTGAGGCTGCCCACGTGTATACTTTTGTGTTTCACGGCTGGAGACGTGGCACATGAGATACGCTGTTCTCAACTGGCATGACGTTAATCAACGCGTCCACTGTCTATAATGAAAGTTGTGGGGCAACCGTTGACCCTTAATGTAATTTTGGGGCAATGTTCAAATGAGTTTTGTTGTTTCGTTAGGTGGTTTGTTTTTGTCATTGGTACTTCCTTGCAAGCAGCCAAACCTACATGTGCCCATTGTTTGTCAGTCGATGCCATCAGCGCACATTATTTTTCCTCACTGGCGCTCGATGATGACATTGAGGAGCCTCTGTAGGACAAACTTGACGATGAGCGACTTTGTCTGGTTTCTACTTGTCGTACCTGACGCCTCCTTTGTGTTTTGGGCGCATTGACAAAAAGACTTATGTAACTTTCTGCGATTCATTTTCTCTTCTCACTGGGACGCAGTTAGTTTCTCTTTCGCTTGGTAAACCATTAGGAAGTGGTGCTCCTTTCCGCAGCCTTTGCACATCTTACCTATGGTGGGACATTTGTCTTCATGTGAATATTAAAACCCACATCGGAAACCTAACCATTTTTTTCTTTGTAAACAATTACTTGCATGTGTCTACTCGGTGTTTCTTCTTACTCTTCATGGCCAACATTTTTCGCCGTTCCAGCTTACATGTCAGCAGCTTGTCAATCCGCTCTTTCTTCGCCCTTGGTGGCCATAAGCATTTTCTCAAAAGTTGATTGTCTCTCTCAACATGCAGCTTCTGTAAGAGTGTGACAAACAGCCATCGATAACTCAAAGACGTATGGCTTCTTCATCAATAAGTTCACTAAATTTGCAATGCTTGATTAGCACATCAAATCTTGCAACAGACCCATCCATAGTTTCACCAGCTTGCTATCGTGTTTGATTAAAAATGTGCCTTTCATAGTCGACGTTCGGCATCGGATTGAACTTGACTTCTAGTGCTTCCTAGACTTGACGGTATGAGATTGTGTCAGCTTGTGGTATTTTCTTCAGTACTTCTTTTACTCCGTCGTCAGCAAAGTTCTTTAGGTACTTCATGATTTTCTTATTATCGACATCTTCTAGGACATCTATGAAATTATCGAAGGTCTCTATGCATGCGGTCCATCTGGCGTCAATATTCTGCCTCTTGGCAGTGTCGAAAGGCGGCGGTGGTTTCAGAAATGCGGCTGCACCATATTTAGTACTTCTTTCGGCAGCCATGGAAAAATTTCACTATTCCGCAGGCCTTTCGGTGCATTTGATTCCACTTGCCACTTTGCACACATCGGCAGCTCAACCAGCATTTACTGAGATAAGGCTGGGTCTGCTGTATATGGGGAACACTTATGCACGAAAATTGATCTTCTCAGCTGGGCGATCCCCCTCAGTGCGGTGCCTGACCCTAAGATGGCGCCCGGGACTTAGACCTCGACAAAATCAATTCAGCAATACAACCATCTGAAATTGCAGCAACGCTAAGCTCAATTCATCCATTCCCTTTATAACAAGCTGCGGGGCTATCTGCCAATACTCTCAGCTTGAGACCAGCTTATCTTGCAATGTGCCAGTACCAGTTGTAAACTTCATTATGTTCAGCATTTAAGCCCCTGTCGACGATATTCTTCCCGTGGCTCCACAAAACTGGCGGTTCCCTCATCCCCCCCCTGCTCTGCCTCTAACAGAGAATAATGGGGACCGTCTGAATTTCGAACTTCAAGGACTCATCCCCCTTGCCTGACCTCAAGATGGCCGCCTCAGTGGGACCCTCCTCAATTGCTCTCTCTCTCCTGGTCTAAAATCATTGGTCATCATCCTGATCTTGACTTGCCCTCACCCGACCGTGTTCCTACTCACCCACCAGGACATTTACTCTGAGAACTGTCCCTAGACAGCTAAGACCTAGCCATTTTGACTGATGCCCGGTGGAGCTACCTCGTGAGCTAAAGGGGAGATGGACTATGGATTCCCTCCGTGGACATCACCTACCCAGCCGGTCTTTGGACAAACTCTCCTGCGTCTCTCCTGACCTTATCTCCCTCCTCCCCCTTCACCCTACCCCTTACCCCTTTCCGCTCTACTCTTCTCCGCTTTCCAGCTATTGACCTTTACCCTCACCCATCCTTGCTCATAGATCCCACCCTGTTTATCCACGGGACTTTCTTCTGTGAACTTTCCCTCGTCAGTTGAGACCTAGCTATTTGACCGATGCCCGATGGAGCTACCTTGTTTAGCTAAAGGGGAGACGGGCTGTGGATTCCCTCCTCAGACGTCACCTACCCAGTCGGTCTTTGGGCAGACTTCCTTTCATCTCTCCTGCCGTCCTTTCCCTCATCCTCCCCCCTCACACTTCCCCTTTCCCCCCCTCCACTCTATTTGTCTCACCTTTCTTTCCTCTCTCAATGTGCTGCTTATTTTTGATGTAATGTGTAATTGTTATTATTTTTCTGTAACACTGCGTAACCTAATGTAAAGCGCTCTGATACCTACGGGTCTAGCCAGCGCTATATAAAACTCATTAAATAAATAAATAAATCAGTCTCGGTCGTCATGCCCGATTTGCAGTTGTGTCGCACTTCCCTCACTTGTGCTGGTAAGTACGCTTGTTCTTTAGTACCTGATTGTCACTGCCTTTGGCATCTGCTTTAGTACCGATGATAGCTCTGTGTTAGGCTGAGGCGCAGTATCTCTTCTTTTGGAAATACCAGTGGGTTTCTGCCGGGCCTTCAACTTCTTCAAGAGCCGTATGTGGGCTGGAGCGGGACTTTTCGATTCCACACATGCCAACTTTGAACTGTTTCTCATCGAAATAGGCGCACATGGTACACAAGAGGAGTTTGCGATAGCATTGCAGACTTACCAGGGAAAGCAGTCTTGTTTCTTCAGGGCACAGATCCCGCACTAGTCGCCAGTTTTAGCATGCTCCCGAGCCCGGGAGCATGCAAAGGAATACGCCACACACTGAGCTGTGGATTGTACGTCTTCATTCTGCAGCATACAATCAAGTTCTGATCTCTGATTATGTCAGAACAGTTAATAACCTTACCTTAACACCTCCCAGCTAGTTACATACTTCCTCTACTGAGTCTACACATTCTCACAACACTACAGATCTGTGAGATAGTTTTGTTGCGAGAAAGCATACACTCAATATTGGAAGTGCATCACTGTTCTAAAACAGTAGAGGTAAGCAAAAATGGTATTAGGTAGTTCTCACCAGCAATAGCTAGCTACCTTAACTTTTAAAATTCCCTGTTTAGTCTATTCCGAGGACAGAATCTTCTAATATCTCAAGAGAACTGGAAACACACCTGCTTGTTATATGGAAAAATCCTACCCTCTTACCTGAGTAATTGAAGAGAATTGATTCGTGGTCCATCTGAAATGTTGCTGTCTCCTGAGGCTTATGACTACTAAAAGTGCTGAGATAGAGGAAGCTTGTGCCGGTCAGAGAGAATACCTGATGACTAGTGGTAGTGGACTTGTCTTGTGGAACTGGAATCCGAGTTTTCTAGTTCAACCCGCAACTGAAAGAAGTGGAGTGGTGTCTGAGCAAACCATCATGTATTTTTGAGAACTTTTCTTTAAGGGGCACTTTACCAGGATGTGAGGAAAATCTTCCGGGAGGAGTACCAGAGGTACCTGCAAAGTGTTCCTGAAATTGATGCCACCTTATCAAGCTCATCTTTACGTGTTTCTTTCTGAGCTTTTTGGCACAAGCTTTGAGCTAATAGTGGCATTACCCGATCCCTGCATCCAATGCCTTGGAACCTTTTTGAGGAACAACATTCAGGTTTGCCTCATTAAAGATATATTATTTCAGAAGAGTTTCTAAGCTAGACTTCATTGTATTCAATCACAGAAATCTGTGGGGTGGCTCCATGGGGTGTCTAAGTTGCAGTTGATTGATCCCCAAGTCTTAACTATTATTAGCAGGCCCTCAACATCCATGTAGTATTTTCTAAGGCAAACTGCTATCCAATTTGCCTTAGCAGGCGGATGTTTTGTTAGTCAATGGTATTGCTTTTATCAGAAACAATTTTACAAGAACTGTTTGAACCTCTTTCAGAGGACTACGGGACAAGCACAGGTTTCTAGGCCCAACCTTGGGGGTTGAGGTCTTTTGCTCCTGATGTCCTGGGCCTGACATACTATGAATTCTGAGCAACTGGGCCAAGTGCCCCTTTTGCACTTGAGTCTCATTAGTAACGTGGTCGAGTAGTCCAAGGCTCCTTGGGGCGGGGAGAACCAGAAGAGTGAACACAGCTCACAACTTAAAATACGTGCAGCAGCAACAATAAATCATTGTCTGGCTAAATACTCACTTTTATGGAGAAATGAGAAGTATTTTACTTCTACCGCTACCCACACAAAGGAACAATACGACATTCACAAACAACTACACAGTCCCCCTGAGGTTAGGGCTCTAGTGTTTTGTTAGGCGGTCACCCTGGTCCCACTCTCTCCTCACTTCTAGAGGTAGTTGTTATTCCTCATTCACTATAGGCAACATCCAGGGTAAGCCCCACTAGTAGTCCGAGTCTCAAGTGTCCACTCTGACTCTATTTTTAAAGTCAACAGTGATCCAGCACAGCAGTTCTAATTAGCAGAAAGTTTCACTTGGGCTGACGGGCCTAAAATCAGTCTTACTCGCAGGATCGGAGCGACTGGAGTTTCTAATCACGCCCTTTCCATGGGCGCTGGAACGACAATAGCTGATTCAGGTGAGTGTGCTGCACCTGGACCAAGCGGGTTGCACTCAGCTGTCAGAGTCCTCAATGCGGTAACGCCTCCGCAGCAACTGGAGGTCCTCTGCAGCTCCTCCTTGCAGGATAAGTCTCTGGTTCCCCCCGCAATGGTGGGGGTGATGATTCAAAGCTCCTGGTGCAAATCCTTCATCCCAGGCAGGTGCACAGGATCCCACAGCAGCATTACTCCTCTCGGCGATGTCTCCAAACAGGTCACATAAGTTGCTGGTCTTGGTGACCCGCTGTAGCATGCAGAGTTATTGTATCCTCACGAAACACTGGGTCTGGCCCGATAGGCACAGTGAAGTCTAAGGCGGCGGCTACTCCTGGCATATGAGGTCGCGGCCCACTAACGCTCATGGGCTACAGCCCTTACCGCACAGCAGTCTTTTCTCGGTGGCCCTTCCTTGCACACAGGGTCGCGGTTCCCACTACGCACTTGCTCTGGCCCGATCCGGGCAGTAATGAACATGGCTTAATTCACAGTGTCCCTCCTCTGGCATATGAGGGTCGCCGACTTCGTTCTGCACATGAGCAATGAACTGATCGGTTCAGCAGCTGTCTCCTCACACCTCGCAAAGGGTGTCCACTTGACAGGCCTCCCCACTGGACCTTGCTCGCTCCAACGCTCTCCTCTTCCTAACAGACCCACTGATGTTTGCAAGTAGGCAGGTGCTGGTGCTTCAGGCTCCAGGGTAGGTGGTCTTGGATTCCCAGGTTGATGTTTCCTCACCCAGCAGGGAGACTAGCAGGCCTTCGGCTTCAGTCCTGGTCACAACTTCCCCTCCGTACACAGCCCATCTGGCTGTTTGGTAGATGACAATTTTTGGGTTCTCAAAATCCCCTTCTTATAGTCCATTTCCAGACACCAAATGTGTTTTAGAGTATGAGTCTTTTAAGTTTATGTTGGGGGTCTGCTTCTTTTGAAACGCCCACTCCTTTGCCGTTTGCAGTGGTGGCAAAGACTGATCGGCGATCCAGATCATGCCATTCATGGAGCCTGTGAGTCTCTGGTAGATGGACCATTCCACCATGACCGACTGTTTTATCCTCTTCCAATGGTCAACTTCTGCAGGGTCGGCGCATTCCTTCCGTCTTGCTCATGCAGGACTCCTTGGGTCCCAGAACAAGTCAGCTATTCACCAAGTGGCATCCTCTGAGGGCAATCCTGCCCTTCCCTCCGCCATACCTTAAATGGCAGTCTCACGAAGACTAATGAGAAGCTCTCTGTCTCAGAAATTACATAATCGAATTTCTAAGGGGAAGCTTGTTTCATCTTTCACCACTTCACTTTTACGGTCCCCTCCCTCCAATCTCATGAATGTCAGCAATGCACTCCCACTATCTTAGAAAGCTACCTCGCCTCCATCTTGTGCACATGAGCCGGGCCAAGGGCTTCCAAAATGGAACCCAGAGGCCTGTGTCACTCAGGTTCACTCGTGCACTGCATACCAACTCCAGTAGCTGTCCACAGAGACTAGGATTCCGGGTCCACTTTTACCAACAGAACTTTGAGTGAATGGACCAGTAGGCTCTCATTTGCAAAACCCAGGTAAAAAGACCTTGTTGACTATAATTAGTACAAAACAGGGTATGCTGACACTCCTAAAAATAAAGCTTAAGCTCACCACAGCAGGACTGAGTTGGTTATAGTGGCAAGCCATTGATCAACTCTATAGCCAAATCTGTTTAATGTGAAAAGTTAAGACAAAGGCAGTAGACATGACTTAGTTATTGAAAAAATCATATGTTAAAGCCAATAGGCTGGATTGTTGTTATATTCTGCTAAAGCTTGTAGACAGGTATTTGTGTTGCAGGGAATCGAGCAGATTTCCAAAGCAGAGGAGAATTTGGTGTTGGTTACCCTGTGACAATTCCTCCTGTTAGAAGGTTTGTACATTGAGAATAGTTATTATGCCATTTTAGGATGGGTTGTATATTATTTTGCCAACTATAATTTTGTATGCATTTGTAATTTTATGACTACTGAGACAGGAGCTTTGACTCTGCCCAAAGATTGATTTCCTTTATTGCAATTTTTGATTTTACAACAGTTGTGAACGCTTATAAGGTCTTGTGAGAAAGCAGTAGCTTAATACAGCAGGAGTAAGTTGGTCATGGTAACATGACATTGATCAAACCTAAAGGCCTTATCTGTTTAGTAAAAGTTATGACAAAAGCAGTTGACCTGACTTTATTTATTGTGAAAAGCAGATTTTGAATCCAGTCAGCCTTTAGGAATGTCATTAGACTGAATTAAAGACTGTAGACAGGTATCTTGTCAAATGGAATCTCAGAGATTGATGTATTATGCCAGGCCTTTGGTGTTGGTTAGCCACTGTAAAAACAAACCCAGGGGTAGATTTGCGCTTTTAGAATCCTTGTTAGGCTGATCTAGGAGTGGTATTTTGTTTTACCAGCTGTAGTTTTGCATATATTTGTAACTATATTACTGAATACTTCATGGTTACCTAGAATGAAAGCCTATGCTTATTATAGTCCGTCTAAGTTTTTATGGTGACAAGCCAATTATAAAGGCTTTAGGCCTGATCGGTTCATTCGGAAAAGTTATGTCAGATGCCAAAGGTCTGATCTGTTTATTATGAAAATGTATGTAAAAGCAGTAGGCCTGACTTATTTATTGTGAAAAATCATATGTTAGAGTCAAAAGGCCGTTTAGGGTAGATTGTTATTACACTGCAGACAGTGTGTTACGGGGATTTTTTAGATTACTTTAATAGGCAAAGGGTCTGGTTTTAGTTACCTCTCTTACAAAACCCTGGAGGTAGAAGATTTGCACTATGGCAATCCTTGTTAGGCCCTTTTAGGAGGTGTTTGATATTGTTTAGTCTCTAATGTACTTTTTTCTAATTTTGCAACTCTATACTGGATGGTTATCTGTTAGGAAAGCCTATGTTCAGTATAGTTGGCATGAGTTGGTTATGGAGAAGAGCAAATGATAACGGGTATAAGCCTTATTGGTTCACGATAAAAAGTTATTTCCGATCTGTTTATTATGAAAAAATGCAGCAAAGGTAGAAGGTCTGACTTACTTTCTGTAAAAACCTTTATGGGTGGATAGATATGGCACATGCTGGTAGACAGTCGTTTTGTTACATGGTGTAAGATAATGCCTTTTTTGCATGATCACACCCATGTTTGTCCACTGATGCCACTGTTTTTTTTAAAAACGTTTCTAATGGAAATGGTTTGTGATATGTCAGGAAGTTTGGCGCCCTGCTATGTTTGCGTGAAAGGTAATCGTATTGCCGTATGGCACGGTGCAGCCAGGATAGAGGAACACCCTAAACCCCTAATTGCGTGTGGGTGAGGACCCCCACACTTAACAAAAAAACAAAGTCCCGGGCACACGTAAGCTAGGTAAAATGCTTATTGTCACAAAAGGTCACAGATATTTTCTCAATGTCTGATAATTAATGTCCACGCATAAGTTCCTTCAAGTATTTAATCTTTATGAACATAACCAGCCAACACGTGTTTCGTCACATTTGGGAAGTATCCCGTGACTTCTTCAGGTCTGTATTAGGAGCGTCGTTGTCGAGTGGTGTCGCTTCGCCGGTGATAATTCCAGACCGGCAGAGCTGGCGGCGGAGGATAATTGAAAAGATTACTCAGGGTGGCGAGTTATCAGGAAAGGTCAATCCGGAATGCCGGAGACCTGTGATGTCTAGAAGCGGAGCCTGCCTGAGAAGTCCGCTTCTGTGGCCAGATCGCCAGGGTGATGGCGATCCCAATCAGAGCGCCTGTCAAAACGGAGTACGGAGAGTTCGCCGTATTAGTTCCTGCCGCAGGTGCGCTTCAGGACGGTAACAGGCACTGGTTCACCTCTGTACCGGAATGTGACAATAAGCAATTTACCTAGCATAAGTGTGCCCGGGACTATGGTTTTCTGTTTTTTTTTATTACTCTGAAGGTGTACTGATCCCTGCCAAAAAGGCCGCAGTGCCAGTGCTCTGACGCCTAAAACGTGTATGTCTGATTGCTTCACCCACAATTGACATAGGTTAACTTACTTATAAGTCCCTAGTTTATGGTACCAGGGATACAGAGGGCCTGTAAGTTAAAGTGTCTCTCGTAGACTGCAGTACTTATTGTGCCACCACAAGTGGGACAAAGCAAAACATGACTCCCAGCCTGCCTTTGCCGGTTGTCAGAGCAGTTTTACAACTGCTAACTTAGCGTTGCCATTTAAAGTACTGGGAGAGCTCAAATCTTCCTTTTTAATACTTATAAGTCACCCTTAACACAGGCCTTCTAAGCCCCAAAGGCAGAGTGCATTATATTAAAAAGGTGGACTTGTGTGTTCTAACTTTACATGCCATGACAGTAAAAACCCTGCATTGTCTTTTTAGGTCTCGGACTAGGCAGCGCATGCGCTGTCTCGTCGAGAGATGCTGTATACAGTATGTGGGGGGAAGCTCCGCCCACTTTCCGTCTATGTTTTTCTATGTTTTTCATTGGTTTCAATTGTAAATGCTGCCTTCTGATTGGTTTTCCACGTGTTAGTCCCTCCTCCCGACGGCCATGGCGTAATTTGTGCACATCCGAGGCTATTGGCCCCTTTACTGAAACATTATTTTATGCCCTATGTCGTCCCCCCCCTCCTGCAGTTCGTCACTTCTCGACCTCCCATCACCCCCTCTACTCCCGTTTTTGCCTTCTTAAATGGCCGCACTCTCATTTGTAATGCAATACCTCTCGCGTAAATGCAAGCCGTATTGCATTGCAAATGCTTGTTTTTAAAGTAGTGCGCATTAACATGCGCGCGCTTCCTTATATCGTACGCATGCGCCAAAAGTCTCGCAGGAGCATAAACAGCCAGGATGCCTTACTTCCGCAGTGCTCAGAAGAAACGTGGCGTCTCGAGCGTGCTTTAGATGCATCCAGGGCACATCATTAGGAATAAATCATAGTAAAATAATGTAAGCTTTCCAACAGTACCCCAGAGGCGTAATATTGGTATCCCCTGGGCACTAAGCCCTGTCTGTATCCCGGGGGTGCCAAAGGGAGTTAAACTCCGCCTGCTGTCACGTCTCGAGTTGTTGTCTTGTGACGTGTAATGGTCATATGACATCTGCTGCCTGAGCGGCGCTTCCCTATAGCCCCTATTCTGCTCGAGCTCTGCGGGTGCTTCCCTTCCCACCGCTGACATGCTGACCCTCATCAATAAACTGTTGGACTGGTTCACGTCCCTATTCTGGAAGGAGGAGATGGAGCTTACGCTGGTGGGGCTTCAGTACAGCGGCAAGACCACCTTCGTCAACATGATTGCGGTAATTTTAAGGCAGGGTCGCTGCCACCATGATACAGCACAGTTCTATTCACACCCCGTGTTCCCGTTTACACGCCCTCGCTTTTCTTCCGTGGGTCTCTGTAATAATGCGTGGTGCAAAAATAGTAGCTCGGCCGCCCTTCCTGCACTAAATCGGATATTATTTCGCACAGTCCCATGCTGCACATTCCGCCCTCTTCCTAACAATTCTACATTTTCTATTCCACCTTTCACGCCGTTCCTCACATCTTGCGCCTTTCCCTTTCAACCTGTTCCCATCTCACCCTTTTCCAATTCCACCTTTCTCTAGGTTTGTGCCTGGGTAGTTCAAATAGTTCATTTTTCCGTTGCATTCTGGTACGCGTAGTTCTGAATTTATCATTAAGAAAGAGGACTACAATTATCAATAAAACATCCAGGGCCGAATGAGCTATTCGGGATTAGACCTAGTCTGCACTGTTATTCAATTTTCTACCCATATATCCACTGTTCTTGTCCCTGTTGCCTATCCCCACCATTTACATTGTTCCGCGTGCTAAGTCTTTCACCGTTTCCATTTCACAGTTCATTCTGCTCCCACCAAACATTTTGCCCTATTTTCCCTGGTTTACACTTGTTCTTTCGCCCAGGATCACACTGGAATGCTCGAGTGCCGGTGTCAGGATGCTTGTATTTACTTACCATCCTCAACTTCTGATTTTGCTTCCTGTATCTGTTGCTCTTGACCTTCAGGTCCCTTGTTTAGAACGTTTTATGGCCTCTTTTTGCAATGTTTACATTCTTTGCTAATATCCATCTCCACCTACATATTCTACAGGTGTCGGTGCCTTTTTCCGTAGAGTTATGTGGTGAGTTAAAGCCCAACATCTAACAAAACAGGCTAACAATTCACATAATGATAATTCCAATAGTAAAAAAAAGTCAGATGTTGGTCTCTGTCTGCCGCGTTAATCTTGGGACGCTGTTTTCGGTGTTTGTCCTGCTTTTCCGCCAATTGGTGAGGCCCTCTTCCCGTCACGAGACCAGGAGAGCAGTCTTGAAATATAGTGAGTTTTTTCTTTTTTCTGTAGGCCTCTGAGTATTGCGAAAGATTATCTGGGAGGAAGGTAGAAGTGAGTGTTGCACTTTTAACAACAAATCACCCTTACCCTCTCCTCTCCTCTCCTCCCTTCCTTCCATTTGTTCACCTGTGAATGTAGCCTTTTACTGACGTTTTTCTATTCCAAACTGCAGCTTCGGGATGGAGGAAAAAAGTTCTAAATACAAAGAGAAACAAGCTTTTGCAATGCAATAGGTCTCACATTTACGCAAGTTTAAGCCATTGGCATTGTAATTAACAATGCCTTTTATTTATGTTTTAAAAAACAAAAATAATAGCCATAGCTTAAACTCTCGTAAATCCGAGACCTAATGCATTGCAAATGCTTGTTTTATTGTGGAAAGGCTAGTAGCCCCATTGGTTACACGCTGACAACGCAACAGTTCTAACATCTGAATAGGACTACTAAATAAGATACTTCAAGGTATAAAAAACCCAACTTGATTCTCAGGTTATTAATGCAACTTTTACATTTTTTTGCCCAAACTCTTCCAGTGACCATTTACGGTTGCTGTCCACGAGGCAGCCTTCTGCTCTCTCTCCGGGGGGGTGGGGGGAGGGGGGAACACAACGGGACTGCCACTGGAAAGGTGTGACCTCACCCTGGCAGGAAGACCAAACAGGATGTGAGCCCAAAAGGCAACTTCAAAAGGGAAGCCACACCTCTGGGATGGACTCGGGAGCTCAACACACCAAGAGAAGGATTCTGCCAATTTGGGAGTGGGCTGAATGGTGCATTCAGAGCTAGCTGAAGGCCAGACTTTACAGGAAGTCATCAGAAGGTGGAGGGCACTGGGTTGGTTATTGGTTAGTAGTTTCCACATCCCAGAGGGCGAGAACTGGGAATAAAAGTGGCACACCTGGCATCCAGACCTCAGATCACGTCTGAACTAGAGAGAAGACCGAAGAAGGACTGCCCTGCTGTTCCCTGGACCCATTGGAGAGAGGCTGCACCAAACACTGGACTGCGCCGGCCGCTGCTTGGGCTAACAAAGATAGAACAGTGCCTGTGGTGCTCTGCTCAAGAAAACATCATCCCGAGCCCCAGACAGAAGAAGTGACTCCAAGGGTCAGTTGACTGACTTCCTGTTACAGCTACAGGGCACAAAAGCTGAAGAAGCCTACCCTGGCGCGTTGGTAGTCAAGAACGCCTGATCGCCACTGACCGCCAAAGTTCAGCCAGCCTTAAAAAGTTGCACCCGAGACTGTTGCACCAAGGAGAGTCTTAGTCACCCAACAAGGAAGTTGCCACCAGTTAAAGGGAACCGCTGGTTTTGCTGTAACCTGAGACCAGTAGACCACTGTCAACTATTTTTTGACTGGACTTCAACCAGATTTTGAGGGACATTGACCCCTGCAGCCAAAATCACCTCACTGTGTTCATGTACCGGGGGATGGCCCCAGGAAGACCACTGTTACCGGCTCAGCATCCGGTTTACCTTACATCAGGACCACTCCATCGAAGACTATGGCAGTTCACTCATAGAGCCTGGAACTGGACTGGAAATTGCTTTGAGTGGGAGGTAACTGTTCGGTTGTACCTTGTTGCTCCCTGTGACTAGCTCCCTGCCAGGGTTGGTCAGCCCAAGAGTGCTAAAGTAGTTGTTTGAAACTTTATTAAAAAATGTGGAAAGTTTCCCACTATTGTGGCCCAGCACAATCATTTATTATGCTAAGTGATAATCTGTGATTTATTGTTTCTTTAGAAATTCCTAACACTGGAAAATTACAACCTATTTTTGTACATTGCTGTCAGAATTTTATTGTGTTTTGTTTTACTCATATTCAACTGTTTTGGGTACTCCTTAATGCTTTACACTTGTTCCTTTGATAAAGCCTGACTGATTAGGGCCACAGCTACCCAGAGTGTAGCTAATTTTTTGCAAACAAACCTGACTGGACCCCAGTACAAGTTTGAGAGTTTATTACGTGGTTAGGCCGCACAACCACACCATATAATAAACCACTTTCCTAATAAATGGAGTCTTGGAGGTTACTGTAGTAAGCAAGGATTTTGATAATCCCTTTGATAAACCCTCGGGTGGAAGATTTGCACTGTGATAATCCTTGCTACACTCTCTTTTAATGGAATTATAGGTAACATTGTCTTCCAGAGCCTTGTTAAAAACAAAAAAAAAATCTTTACATACATATAAATACATAGTGGTTCTTTGGGTCAGCCTCACTTATGTCTATTCGAGTGTCATTCACATTCTGTTTCTCTGTATTAACACATGCTGCATGGGACAATAGGTTAGCCCGTTTCTGCCTCCTATAGGTCCGGTGGTAACTAGAGTTTACCTGATCACGTGCACATCTGCCTGGAAATGAGTGCTCCTCAGCATCAAGGATGGTGACCTGTCCTTTAGTTTTCCATTTGTTTGTTTTATAGTTCCCCTTTCATTTCCTTCGCTTTTTAATAGTCTCTTGCAGCTACCTAAACAGTCTCACTGGGAGGCTTGCTTGCTGCTTTTTTAATCTGCAGTGTGCTGTATCCTGTCTGGCCATTATTCCTAAACTGGACTGTCATCTTTGTAAGACATTTTCCATAATATATCATTGCTTTACCACTGGCACCGGTCTTTAGGATCTTTAGAATGACAGACTGCATGTAACTCATTGAGTGCCTAAACTCATCAGTGACTGAAGAAGTACTTTATTAGAAGCAAGATTTATTGACATTGCCAGTGCTTGTTATAAACATTGTGGACCAATGTGCGGGCTGCATGTCATGATGCATGTGTCAAAAGAGCTAATATTTACAACACATTGGACCCCATTACGAAGTCGGGCGGAATGCCATTCGACAGCTCGTCGGTGGATTTCCGCCCGACATCTGAGGCATTGGTCTGACTGCCGTATTATGATACGGGTGGTCCGACCGATGCCTGGGGGGGGGACTTTGCTCCCCCTCCGACAGGCTCGAGGAGCCTGTCGGGCAGAGGGCAGATCGTAATCCCCAAAATGCTCAGGCACCGCCGTAGGGATTACGATGCACGTTTCTGACAGCTTTTCTATGGAGGTCCGACCGCCATAGAAAGGCTGTCGGAAACGGACTGTGGGGGCCTCTAGCAGGGCCCCCGTCCCCCCGCAGCCTCCTCTATGAGGCCTGGGGGCACCTGTGGTGCCCCCCTCAAACATCCATGCATCGTGTGTCAGAAACCACATGGTGCCTGCCAGACGGTGCATAGATGTTTAAAAAGTGTATCTTTCCTATGGCGGCTTCTGCTGCAATCCGCAGCACAAGCCTCAATAGGAAAGCTACACTTTCGCCCACCATGAAGGCTGTCTTATTCTGATTTGGGAAGCGAGACCACCAACTCCTTGACAGGCGGTCTAATTTCCGACACAGTGCGTCCGACCGCCATCATAATGGGGCCCAATATGTCTAAACAAAGTGATTATATAGCCTTCCATTTTCACGAAAGTTCAATCATTAAACGTTCAGTACACACACGAAAGCGTTCATGCATTTTTGACTATGGGAATTGAAATTTAAACACAATATACTTCCCCATGGTCTTTACGTTCTTTAAACGGTCTGGCAGATGTAAACCAAAAATCAGGTAGGAGCCATTGGAACTCCAAAGCAATCAATAAAATGAACACTTCAATTTCTTCCTTTTTGCCAGTCCTTATAAGCAGAGAAGGTGATCCCATAACCAGTTACGAAGATGCAGTACAATCAGTCATGGCTACCCTTCAGGCAACTATAACTAGGCAAGATAAAGGTAAAATCCACCAAAACGGAAAGTGAACAGATCATCTGTCATTTCACCTAAATACCTTGACCAGAATGCAATTCCAATCTTTCTGTGCCACAAGACAAAGAGAAATCAGAAAGTTGAAAAAAACTCTGTCAACGGAAAAAAGAGAAGCAAAAACCAGACCAAAAAGACAAAAACTGGGTTGAGATTCAAATTGCAGTAAAAGGTAAAAATAACAAGGCATTCTGGAGTATTGTAGCTATGCAAATGGGGATAAGAAAATCAATCCAAGCGTCGCCAGTCTCATCATCCGAATGGGAAAAACACATCCTTAAATTATATAAATCTAACATTCAAAACCAAGTCTCACCTGGCCAGTGTCCCTACCGAAAGGGCCAATCTGATTGGGACATGCTAGCCATATCATCTACACAGATTGCAGTTTTTATTAAATCCACCATATCATCTGCAGCAATGGGACCAGACAACATCCCGATCAAAGTCTTACAATCAAACCCTGAAGATTGGAGCAAATTTTTAACCCCTCTCTTTCATTATTGTTTTGAAACTGGGAAAATACCAAAATCTTGGCGGGTGAGCATCGTGGTCACCCATCTAAAAAAAGGCTCCAGCTCCAATCCAAACAACTATAGACAAATCGCCCTCCTAGATGCCACTGGAAAGATCTTCGCAGCATGCGTATTGGACCACCTAAAAGACTGGGCATTTTCGAATGGAGTGATTCCTATGGCACAGGCTGGCTTCCGCCCAAAACATTCGGTTACGGACAATATTGCTATCCTTCAGACTGTCCTTGATATGTATGTAGTGTTAAAATCACAGATAGTTTACTGCGCTTTTATTGATTTTTCGACCGCTTTTGATAGCATGGATAGGCCAACATTATGGAAAAAGTTAGAGAGTTTAGGGATTCCCCATGATCTCCTTACAATAATCATTTCTTTGCATACAGCAACATGGTGTACAGTCCAAATGGGGGGAGAAAATGGCTTAACCAGACCAATTCCCACGATGAATGGATTGAAACAAGGTTGCCTTCTTGCCCCCATGTTATTTTCCATTTATATAAGTGACCTACCGGGGAACTTTTCCCAAATTAAAAATTCTCCACCAAAATTAGCACAAAGCGATATCCATAGCCTAATGTATGTCGACGATAACGTTATACTCGATGGTACCCCAATCGGCCTACAAAGAAACTTAAACGAATTAAATCGATACGCAAAAGAAAACTTTTTGGTCTCTAACATTTCAAAAAACAAAATTTTACCTTTTAGAGGAAGAAGGAAATCTCTTCTTTTCACCTGGTCACTGGGAGGTAACCCTATCGAGATAATGAAAGAATACGCTTATTTGGGTCGAATTTTTTCATATAATTTACAAAACGCTCCCCATTTTCAACATCTCGGACGAAAGGCAGATGCCCATGTCGGGGCATTACAGAGATTTTATTGCTCTACTGTGAATAGACATTTCCAATCCCTGCTGGAGGTTTACCGTATGAAAATCCCACCTATTCTATTTTATGCCCTGGAATATATACAGATTAAAACCTGGCAACCAGTAAAAGTGAAAGAAGGGATTATTCTACTGAAACTGCTAAAAGTCACCCAATCAGTCCCGGCACAAGCCTTACGTCTCGAGCTTTCTTTAACTAGCATATATGCTAGAGCCGTTTCCAACATTATAAGGTGGGCCTTTAACCTTTTACATGCTGTCCCTGGCTCCCTAAGATACATATTTAAATTGGAGGCTTTTAGAGTTGAGTCGACACAGCATACTTTCAGCAGGAACCTTAAAATAGCCCTCAATGCATCCCAATGTACTGTAGCACTTTTGCAGGCTTGGTCCCCAGCCCACCTGAAGCTCTTTTTAAAACATCTGACGCCGAGAATAAGTTTTGAATTAGATATGGAACACTGTAACCAATTAAAGCACTATAAACAAGTTGCGGAAAATATAGTTATAAAACCCCCGAGCGCTATCTTCAGTTTCAGTTAGAGCACAGAGTAAGGCGTTGTATCCTTCTTTTGCGATTAGGAATTCTCCCTTTAAAAGTATATTCCTCTACATGGAACCCCCTTGAAAATCACTCAGGTAATTGTGACTTGTGTTACGGTAGAGCACAAGACCTTTCTCTTATATTGTTAATCTGTCCAAATCCGATCCTGGTAGAGGCTCGGCGACGATTTATAAAGCCCATTTGTTTTAGATACAACACTATTTTAATTCAAGATTTAATTATGTTGTGCAAGTCTCCCCCAAATGAAGTTGCTTGTCATAACCTGTTTAAGTTTTTAAAGAGTTTTTTTAAGCTGTTTTAAAAGCGCATAAATATAACAGTCTTATACTCGCGTATTCTGTATTTGTCGACCTCAATATGCCATAACCTGTTTAAGTTTTTAATGAGTTTTTAAAGCAGTTTTTTAAAAGTGCAAATATAACTGTTTTATACTTATGTACTTGTATTTGTTGACCTCAGTTGGGGTCTGAATCAAATAAGATTGATTGATTGATATAGACTTCCATGCAAGCAAACTAAAATGCATGATGTTTTCTTAGTTGTTTTGCACTTTTGAAAAGCATTTAATGTGTCTTTACCCAGTTTTAACTTATATTGTTGAGAACTTTCTCTTATGAATATAGACAATATAAACATTTGCAATATGTGATTGACAACAGGGAATCTAATACAGGTTACTTATGGAATTATTTTGTATCAACCGAACCACGTTTATTTAAACATTTATAAATGGTTTAGCATTATGAGGATAAGGAAATTATATTTTATGGCACTACAGTTCTTACCATCAGTGTGCTTTTTTGCTAAGACTTGTTGCTATGCTTATTTCAAGTTTCTGTGCCAATTATAGGAGGGAAGATCTGTTGCTGTAATGTTTACTATGTATCTGTGTAGTGTGTCTGGTGCATGATTTGAAAAGGTATGGGAATGCAGATGGCGCTACAGGTTTGCACGTTCAGTATAGTGTAAGGTCAGTCCACAGAGTTGTGACAGCCCCTCTATTTCTCGATACTTTACCACAACAGCAACTTCTCATTTTTCCTAATACCTGAATACTGCTTTGTTTCTTAGGAGAAACTGCATCTTCACCTGTCCCAGCCGCTTGCCAAGCATCAGAAAACAACACTGAGCTGCTAAAAGGTAAGCAAACACTAGAGCAACTAAATGCACATAACAAAATAGTACGAGGTCAGCTGATGCCTGAGATTAAAATTGGTTAATTTATCAAGGAGTGCCTGCAAACTGCCTTTTCTGATTCGAAGATTTCCATTGTCAGTTCTGGGAAAAATAGCAAATGGCTTGTTCCCACAAGCCAAGTTGTAAAAAGATGCTTACCCAGAAGGCCAGCACACCTGTCGAGATTCGTCTCCATTTCTGGCTTGGAAACTTCACCATATAGCAAATGCCGAAGGAGGATCCGTTTCTGAGACTGAACGTGGATGCAAGGGACGATGACATTCTCCAGAGCTGGCTGGTTTGTAACATAACATAAGGTGTATTTGTAAAGCGCACATTCACCCGTAGGTATCTTGGCGCTGAATAACAGATGTGTATTGTTACCCAACTCAATGGTACTCATTTTATCGACGTCAGAGGGATGAAAGGCTGAGTTCACCAGTCGGGATTTGAACCTGTGACCATGAGGTCGCACACAGGCCCTTGCAGTGGACACGTTAGTCCACTGAGCCGCCAGACCCGGCAGCTGCTTCAGGTTTGTTCTTTATATATGCTACTGAATGAGGAAGGTGGGTACTCTTAACCATCCTTTGCTTCTGTTACTTTTGAGCCTCTAAGCATGAATCACAGATTTATTTTCATTTGCACTGAGATTGAGTTTTGAATGCTTGGTATCGAGCGATCACAGTTAGGAATTTAAAAGCTGAGATGCAGTACATAATTGGTCATTGAAACAGTACAGTAGGGGCGTGGTCTGGCCACGAAGGATGATGGCCGCCTGAAAGTGTAGCTCCGCTACGGGACGAACCCTCGACGGAGACGGTGCACTTCATTCCCCAGCCAGGACCACCTTTGTCATGGATATGACATTGTGCTGCAGCGCTCCTACTTGTGGCTGACTTTCGATCTCATACAACCCTTTTTAGGGTTAATTCTGACAGGAAATACTTTGCGCTCCGGCAAGCGTCACCTGGGCCTGTTACTGTAACAAAGCCTCGGACCTCGCGTAATCGGAGCGCCCCCCCTTGCTGCATTCCTGAGAGGGCTGCGTCAGCGCGAAGGGACGGAAACTGGTCTCTTTCACTCGCTGCCTTTCTAATTTTAAACTGGTAAGATGTTTCCTCACCGCATTCATGTGTGACTCATTTTATGAACTATTGACCCTTAAGGAAGGCAATTTTCTCTGAAATGAATGCTATTTCCTTCAGCCCTTTTCAACCTTCGGAGCTCAGCTTTCACTGCAGTACCTCACACGTTGCCTTTCTGCGCTTCAGCTAACATCTGCTCTGTCACAGTTTCTCATTATAATTCTTTTGAAAACAACTTTCCAGCTCTCCTTATGCAATAATTACATGGGAACCATAATGTATGGACTTTTTTTTTTATTTTTTTTTAAACCAGCTATCATTTTCTGTATATTTATGACGCATTTTCAGAATGCCTTTAGATGGAATGCTATTATTCATTAGAGGCATTTTTTCATGAGGACACAATATTATTACCACAGCTTCTACGCAATCTAATGAAGGAAAATGTTTTTCTACCTTTGAAATATTTTATGTGAGGAGATTCAGCGACGCAGTATATTTTTTCCGCTCAATGCTTTGAACGTTCTGTCAGCCTTATACTGCGTCTCATAAAATTCCATAACAGTCTTTTAGATTAACTGTGGTAGTCTTTTTCATCCCTATATTTACAAGTGTATTTAATCTGTGCAGTATATTGAAGGGAAGCTTTTTCAGATGTCTACTCACAAAAACGACAACAAAAATTCCAAACTGTCTTCTTTTCTTGACACGCGTAAACAGTCGCGCAATATGTCCGCTAAAGGTTCACCTCCATCACCACCTAGTCCACCTCCAGTCACTTCCACAGCAGAGACAGGGGCAACTATGAATCGCATATTACAGGAAATTTCATCTATTAGCTGCCGCTTGACAGAGATGGACAATAACATTTCTTCTCTTACATCTGAAACCAAATCCATCAGAGCGGATATAGCGCTTTTCCATCAAAAAACAGAAGGGCTAGAACGTCGATTGACGGTAGCAGAGAATAAACTTGACCTAATACAAAGCAGTGACCAAGACCTTCTATTTATTCGTAGTAAGCTTGTTGACTTGGAAGATCGCAATAGAAGAGACAATATTCGCTTTTCGGATTTCCAGAGAAAATTGAAGGCCAAAATGCTCGGTTATTCCTATGTGACCTTCTTCCCAAGCTACTTGGCATCACTTTTGACCAACCATTAGAAATCCAACGTGCTCATCGTATTGGTCCACTACGTAAATCTCCGAATTCTCGACCAAGACCCCTAATTGCTTGTTTTTTGCGACATGAGCAAGTCAGACAGATACTAATGCTAGCACGCACGCAAAGATCCTACATCTATGATGGTCATCAAATACAAATGGCAGCAGACTTCTCGAGGGAGACCAATGACAGAAGAAAATTATTTTTGTCAATGAGGCCACAATTACAGAAGTTAGACATTAAGGGGCCGATTCCGATCTCGGTCGGAGGCGCACCCAACACCATTCGGTCGGGAAAAAAGCCATGCGAAAGCCTGTTTCCCGACCGATCCGTACAGCACACCGAACGAGTAAGTACGATGCGCACAACAGCAAAGAATCCGGCCGAGCCGTACTCACCCAAACCAGGTCCTGTTCCCCGACCGAGGCGAATCCGGAAACGCTGAATCGAGTCGCACGGAAGGGAAAATGCAGCTCCGTCCGGCCGAACGAGTACGATGCACTTTCCGTACGCGCCGAACCCGTCGCTACGCACGGCACGTCAAAGCATCCGGGAGAGGCGCACATAAGCTCCGATTCGCGCCACAACACGATCCACGGCTCCGAGACGAACACGCCAGCGACGAGGACGACGCTAAGCGACGAGGACGACGCGAAGCAACGAGAAGGACGAACGACACGAACCAACCATGAATCCCTTCGTCCCGATCATACCAATATTCTACATTTACTACCGGAACAGGCACGGACGCGTACGGCGCAGAAGGTAAGCCAGACACCAACCACAAAACACATACAACACGTACACGACACATCACACACACACAGAGGGATGCAGAATATACTTACACCAGCAACAGCAGCACCATAGGGGCGGGATGCCCATCACCAATGCCACATATGCACACAGGGGCCTGAATGCGCACCACCACCCCTACCCAGGGGGGCTGGATGCCTACCACTACTACCACCCTTACCCAGGGGGGCAGGATGCCTACCACTACTACCACCCTTAGCCAGGGGGGCTGGATGCCTACCACTACTACCACCCTCACCCAGGGGGGCTGGATGCCTACCACCACCCTTAGCCAGGGGGGCAGGATGCCTACCACTACTACCACCCTTACCCAGGGGGGCAGGATGCCTACCACTACTACCACCCTTACCCAGGGGGGCAGGATGCCTACCACTACTACCACCCTTAGCCAGGGGGGCTGGATGCCTACCACTACTACCACCCTTACCCAGGGGGGCAGGATGCCTACCACTACTACCACCCTTACCCAGGGGGGCTGGATGCCTACCACTACTACCACCCTCACCCAGGGGGCTGGATGCCTACCACCACCCTTAGCCAGGGGGGCTGGATGCCTACCACCACCCTTAGCCAGGGGGCAGGATGCCTACCACTACTACCACCCTTACCCAGGGGGGCAGGATGCCTACCACTACTACCACCCTTAGCCAGGGGGGCAGGATGCCTACCACCACCCTTAGCCAGGGGGGCTGGATGCCTACCACCACTACCACCCTCACCCAGGGGGGCAGGATGCCTACTACTACTACCACCCTCACCCAGGGGGGCTGGATGCCTACCACTACTACCACCCTTAGCCAGGGGGGCTGGATGCCTACCACTACTACCACCCTCACCCAGGGGGGCTGGATGCCTACCACCACCCTTAGCCAGGGGGGCTGGATGCCTACCACTACTACCACCCTCACCCAGGGGGGCTGGATGCCTACCACTACTACCACCCTTAGCCAGGGGGGCTGGATGCCTACCACTACTACCACCCTCACCCAGGGGGGCTGGATGCCTACCACTACTACCACCCTTAGCCAGGGGGGCTGGATGCCTACCACTACTACCACCCTCACCCAGGGGGGCTGGATGCCTACCACTACTACCACCCTTAGCCAGGGGGGCTGGATGCCTACCACTACTACCACCCCCACTCATAGGATGGACAATGCATGACACAACCAGCACACCACAACCTAGGGAATGCAAGAAGAAGACATCCCCCAACACCATGACAAGCGTGTGTAGACTGTGTCAAATGCCTACAACACCGAACATGACTTTGAACATACAATGTGACCCCTAGCACATGTGCCACACATATGTGTGTGGCACCCACAATGCAAGCAGGCCATGACCATTGTGGCAATGGGGTCCAAACCCCCATCATCACAGTGACCAAAATGTAAGTGTGGGGTCCATAGCTGAAGCACATTTCGAACATTGTGGCAATGGGGTCCAAACCCCCATCATCACAGTGACCAACATGTAAGTGTGGGGTCCATAGCTGAAGCACACTTTGAACATTGTGGCAATGGGGTCCAAACCCCCATCATCACAGTGACCAAAAGGTAAGTGTTGACAAAGAAAGAGGTGCAACTGCCAAACTGCATGGATGATTCCTGGTCACAGAACAACAAACACATCAGTGGCAAAGTAGTGTATGTGTCCCATTGCAACATAAATTGGGGGAGCCAAATCCTGCAGTGCAAATAAGACATACCTTTGGCCATGTGCAGACAAACAACACCCATGGGGGCTGACACCGTCAACAATCATCAATGACACAATGACAGAAGTGACCATCAGAATGCAGACCCACATATTTGCACCAATGGGCACACACATGCAGATACCCTGTGGAGACTGCAGATGTGAGGTGAACAGATACCATACCATGGCAGCAATGGGACACACAAACCATGATCATTGTGCTGACCGATGACCTAGGAGTCCCAGGGACAGCAGGGGAAACCCACCAAACTACATACAGCCAATGGCACACCCAAGATATGCCAATGCAGTGGTGCAGATGCACAAACACAAACAGGCAGACCCACACTGCACATCATACACAACAGGTGAGGGGGGTGCCAGTGTCCCCAGGCAACCACACAACACATGAGGAGACCTGAATACCAATCATACAGATGTGCATACAGTGCCACACAAAGGTAACTCATGGATCCAAATCCCCTATGTGGGCAAGCAGGCATTGTCAGATGAGAGGGAGCACAAATCACACATGTCACACAGGCACGTAGGGACAGCAACTGACACAGCAAGACACAGACACACCACAGCACCACCCCCAGGGCCCCCACAATGTGGTGACCCTGGGCTGCATTACAATCCCACTGTGATGACAAAGCTAAATGTGGTTCACACTGTGAACCACAGTCATGTGTCCTGAGCAACTAACTACCATCACACCTACACAAGCACAAATCAAACAGCATGGCCAGTAAGCCATGGCCAACATGGAGGCAGGGGCCTAGCCGGGCAACAACTCTCATCTGCACACACTCAACACCACACCCCTCGACCTCCAACAATGTGCAGCAGTGAAGCACACATGCACTGGTGACATTGCACATGCACCCATGACTATTCCAGGGTGGTGGGTGGGAACCAAGGTTCAGAAACACATCACACATGGACACTCAACAAGACTCCTGAATGTCTGACACACTGCACACTACGCTGTACATGGACATGACAGCAATACCACACCAACCAATGGGATCCCAGCCACAGTCACACACCAATGAAGCAGCCAAGGTCACCCACAAAGAACACACATAGACAACAACCAACATTGCAGCCCGGACCCTGAGGAGTGCCAGCTGTCACACACACAACGTGTCACAATCACTGAAAGATAACACAAACTGGAAATCACATGACAGGGGCAAACAACAAGTGCCAAGGGGAAACCTGACTGTGACCCATCTGCGTCTGCACACAAACTCAGCCCTGACAGCAAACACACCTATGGGTGACACCCTGATGACCAGTAATGTGCCATGCACCCACATCACAGAGAACCCAGGGAGAAGACTTTGGGGGAACATAGGTCAACTCAGCTAGCATCACAAACAGGTACAACACTAGGGATCACAGCATGCACAGCTAAACGGAAGTGAACACACAGACATGCACATACAACACACACCTTGGGCGCAGGCAATGTCACAGGAGTACACACTGCCATGAGGGGACTCCACTCCTGTGTGAGGAAAGCTGTGCCATATGTTGCCTCAGTAGGGCCCCATCATGTCAGCTGAGCACTTGGTCACACAATCAACAATTAGCACCAAATGAGGGCTCCCGTCACATCAGCCTGGTCATGGAAGTGCCAACGGAATCATCAGCACAGATCCAACACACTTGTATAGCAATGTTGCACTGACAACACAGATGAGTCCTTCCCCATTGATGCCCAAACCTGCATGTCCACTGGAGATGGCCACACGGTCAGGGAAGTAGACGAATTGAACAATGGCAGGCACAACAGATGTGCAGGGGTGGAAGCCACAGATGTGAAATTGCCAATCTAAGTAGGAAATCCCATTGCCAAATACTGAACACATGACAACCTCAGATGCTGCTATGTATGACATGGATACACCACAGGATAGGACACATTCCCCTGGACCACATGGGTTCCTGCACAGTAACACTTCATTATCATGAGACCAAATATCACCATCACTGCAGCAAGGGCATGGTTAGCATCATCAACATCATGTACATCAGAAGCAAAAGCACTAGAGAACAGAAAGTTGCTTTATTCAGCATATGTGGCATTAAAAGTAGAAGTCCGGTAGAACATAAACAAAGGCCAATGGCCAGTCCATCAACAAAGTCACAAGTGGGTGACAGTGGCAGATGCCACCCTACACATGCCTGCACAAAACCAGGGACAATCCACTAGGAGGGGCAACCGGGGGGTAGGCCAGGCACCGCAGGGACAGGATCAGGGCTCACCAGGAGGAAGCAGGGAAGGGGTGGTGGGTGCTGGAGAGCCACTGACAACTGCAGTGGAGGTGTCTGACATGGTGTGTGCCGGCACAACTGGGGGCATGGCTCAGATGTTGTGGGTGCCGGCACGACTGCAGTGGACCCTGCAGATGGAGTGGACAGGTCCGCCACTGCAGTGCCCAAGTCAGACAGGGTGGTAGTGGACTCCACTGCAGTGCCTACCACCAGGGGAGGAGAATGGGGAACAGGCAAGGTGGGCTGGACAGAGGGGGAGGACACCCTCACCACATCAGTGGCACAGACAAGCGCAGCGGGGGGTGTGGTGCCGGGAGAGCAAGTGGCAGGGGGAGAAGGCCGGAGCCTCTTGGGGATGGTATATCTGTGGGTGGGGGAACCTGGGGCAGGGTGTGGTGGGGGCACCTGTGGAGTGGGGGCCTGAGGGATAGAGGAAGGAGACCTGGTGCTTGAGCTGCAGGGCAGCGGCGGGGTCTTGCTCTTACCACTCCGGGGGACTTGCGGGTGGGGGCCTCAGTCTGTCTGCGCCTGGGGGAGGGTGTCCGGGGGCGAGGGGCACTCTGCTCCGTGTGGGGGCTTCCTCTTCACCCTGGATGCTGGAGTAGCTGGATCGGAGGGGAAGAGGCCGAGGTCACTGAGGAAGAGGCGCTGGGTCTTTGGGGTTGCAGGTGAGGCAAGGGAGGGTGCTTTGGAGGGAGAGGCAACTGAGGACTGCGCAGTGCCCGTGGATGCGTGTGTGTGTACCAGGCCCCATCCCCTGTGAGTCTGGTTTCAGTCCCCTGACTGTGCGTGCGTGTGCGTTTAGTTTGTGGCGTGTGTGTCTGTGTGCTGGACTTGTGTGTGCTGGTGTGTGTGTGCTTGGGACGGGTAAGGTGCTGGGGAGTGTGGATGGAGCAGAGGCAGGAGGGGTGAGGGACTGTCTGAGGAGGGACACTGCTGCCGTCAGGGAGGAGTCCATGGACCTATTGCCCCTCTGTAGGTCAGACATGCCCGATGAGATGCCCTCCATGAACGACACCAGCTGAGTCAACAGTGCGGTGTGCTCATGGAGGACACTCAGCATGGCTGTCTGCCCTACATGGAGCTGGCGAAGGAGGTACACAGACTCCTCACTCAGGGCAGCAGGGGACACAGGGGCAGGGGGTGCGGTGCCTGGCCCAAAGGAGACACGCTCCCGAACATGGGAGCCTCCACGGACCTGGGGAATGGGAGCCGATGGGAGGGCGGTGGTGGTGCTGGTGGTGGCTGGGACAGCAACACTAGCTGGGGTGTGGTGGCTGCTGACACCCGCCTCCACAAGGGAGTCATCCTCCGAGTTGCTCTGGTCCTCAGCTGAGGTGGATGGTGCTGAGGACTCCTCGGTGTGGCTCCCCTCGCCCTCCGTGCCACTGGGTCCCTCCGACCACTCCTCGGCTGCTGACCCAGTCTGGCTCTCTGGCTCCTCCTGGTCCGTGGAGCTGTCCCCTTCCGTGGCCGTGGATGTATCTGCAAACAATGGGGAAACAGACAGACATCAGTCACCTGCACCAAACGCACACACCACTGTGAGCACAGCACATTACAGAGCAAGCCCTGGCATCATTAGTTGTACATTGCTAAAAGTGCCCTAACTGAACAGGAGAAGCCAATTGTCAGTCTGATGCCAAGCATGGCACTCACATCCCACATGGCCTTGCACCCATCTGTCTGGTGTCTGTTGGATTGCAACACCCCAGTGTGGACACATGCACCAAGTACACAGTAGTTGGACAGTGCAGAGGACACGGTGTGGCATGTGGACATGCACACATCACAGCTCTTGCCACAGAGTCAGTACAGGTTTCCGGATGAAAGGGATGCCCAGAGTCAAATAGGAAATGCATGTGATGCATACCAGCGACAGACACCATGATGCACCCATGTCCTGATAGCCATCGCCACAATGGTGTGCATGTAGCACATGTCACTCCCCTGCAGGACCACCAATAAGTTGACACATGCCATGGCAGAGGCATGACTGCTAAGTCATACATCACTGTCTCAGTGATGTATGACTTGGCAGCCAGACAACAACACTATGCACTGTGTCACAATAGTAGGTCATGGGGAATGCAAGTCCTGGAGCTGCACAAGTGCACATGTACATCCCCCACACAACACATCATCTTAACCCTCATCTGTCCAGGTCATACCTATTGGACATATGGGAGACCTGTGACACTACCCTCTGAACCTGAGCCCCTCACAATTTGCTGTCAATGGGGAACAGCTGCCTGAACTTCACATTCGCATACCCCAGTCTGCACGGGCAGCTGATCAAACACCTATGTGACACAAGTATCGTCTCCTATAATCACATCTCCAGGGGCATGCTGAGCCCCTACCAAGAAACACCCCAGCAGTCCTGGCAACTAATCCACAGCACACTGACACAGAGGCAGACACCTGAGGGGTCAAATCACTGTGCACAATGTGTCAGCTGATACACGGGAGTGGGAGTACAGAGTGCATTGCATGGCCTGGAGTAGGCATGACTGTCCTGCTCCACATGAATGAGGGATGTGCCCTGGACAGTGGATAGCTGGCTATGTATGTGTGACACACGTAATCTGCACACTCCTGGGGCCCAAACATTGTTCCCACCCGCTGCATGGGCGTGTGCCACATACACCAGGCACATGTGGTGGCTCAGCAAGTGGACCGCATATCAAAGCAACACGCAGATCACATGTCCGAACACAGGCGTTGTGTGAACAATGGACCCACCCATGATGCCCACAACAGAGTTAGGGAAACAGATGCTGTCCCCCACCTTTAGTGAAGCAAACTGCAAGGACACAGTCCCAAGTGACACAATTCCCTGAATGTAAGGGCCACACCTGGCAGTGGGCAGTGGGCAGTGCACAATAGAGGGACATGGCTCCTGGACAACATGACTGCTGCACTGTGGCAGTTGAACCAGGCCAGAGGAGGGCACAAAGCATGTAATACAGAGTTCACAGTGCAGTCTTTGACTCACCCCCTCCTTGCTGCTGTCTGGCCTTCAGCTGCCCATCCAGGTCTGGAAACACCACCGCCAGGATCTGGAGCATGTGGGGGTCAGGGTCCGTGTTCCGCCCCTCCTGCGAGGAGGCGACAGCTTCAGCTGGACCCGTGCAATCCTCCGGGTCCAGCCCCGAAGGTCCTGCCACCTCTTCTGGCAGTTGCGGATCCGGCGCTTGTAGACCCCCACGGACCGGACGATGTCCTTCCAGATCTCCTGCTTCCGATGGGCATTAACCTGTCAGGATGACAAAGTGAAAAGGCCATTACTACACATGCAACATATCCGTGCATGACACAGTTGTATATACATGTCTCAATCACAGGGGCACATGATGTACACAGGCAGTGCAAAGCTGCCCATGGACAGTTTGCCAGACGTCACTACATGGTATCATTGCATGGGAAGTAAAACCTTGTTCAAATGCACTGTCACTGCACCATACCTGTCCAGTGCATGTCACTACACACTATGGGGGGTGACAACTAATCAGTGAGCCTGCTAGCCAGTGGCGTGCAGACTTTCAGCCTTGCTAGTCAGACAAAATGCACATTCAGAAAGGCAGTGCACAGAACACTCACCTGCTCCCCTGGTGTCCCATACAGCTTGCTGTACTGTGGAAGTAGGCTGTCCAGCAGGGCCTGGTTCTCTTCAAGGCTGAAGGCTGAGGCTCTCTCCACAGTACGTGCCATTGCAGGGTCCAGAGGGGCAGAGACAGCAGCAGTGCAGTGGCAGATGTCGTCCTGGAGCATGTAGTGCAGGCAAGTGAGCTCTCAGGGGAACAGCCAGCAATATATATGTGCTGGAGAGGCAGATACTGTCCCTTGTGTCCAAAGTGATAGGTCCAAGTCATTTGCATCTTCTGAATCTGGCCAATCCATGGAATAGCAGCACCAAAACACGCCCACAGCATCCTTCAAATCTTCAACTTCATGACATACATGATTTTGCAACATTGTTGTGGGTGACCAACTGATTTTCCAGCAACCGACTCGTTCGAAATTCGAAAACGCGTCCGTTGCCAGGCAAGCCCATTGTCAATGGGTGCGCACCGATCGGTCCATTGCGGTACAACGCGTACAGGGGTACAACGCGTACCCGCACACATTGAATGCAATGGGCCGGCCGGGGGCACCGATCGGTCCATTGCAGTAACGCGTACAGGGGTACAACGCTGCACTCGACACATTGAATGCAATGGGCCGGCCGGAGGCACCGATCGGTCCATTGCAGTTCAACGCTGCAGAGGTACAACGCGTACCGCACACATTGAATGCAATGGGCCTGCCGGAGGCACCGATCGGTCCATTGCAGTACAACGCGTACAGGGGTACAACGCGTGCCCGCACACATTGAATGCAATGGGCCGGCCGGGGCACCGATCGGTCCATTGCAGTACAACACGTACAGGGGTACAACGCGTACCCGCACACATTGAATGCAATGGGCCGGCCGGAGGCACCGATCGGTCCATTGCAGTACAACGCGTACAGGGGTACAACGCGTACCCGCACACATTGAATGCAATGGGCCGGCCGGGGGCACCGATCGGTCCATTGCAGTTCAACGCGTACAGGGGTACAACGCTGTACCCGCACACATTGAATGCAATGGGCCGGCCGGAGGCACCGATCGGTCCATTGCAGTACAACGCGTACAGGGGTACAACGCTGTACCACGACACATTGAATGCAATAGGCCGGCCGGGGCACCGATCGGTCCATTGCAGTACAACGCGTACAGGGGTACAACGCGTACTCCGCACACATTGAATGCAATGGGCCGGCCGGAGGCACCGATCGGTCCATTGCAGTACAACGCGTACAGGGGTACAACGCGTACCCGCACACATTGAATGCAATGGGCCGGCCGGAGGCACCGATCGGTCCATTGCAGTACAACGCATCACTGTACATGTGACTGGCATATGTCAGCATGCCTGTCTCAGATGGACATATGCCAGCCACAGATAGCTCCCAGGGAGTGAGGGGCACACCTACATCACGACAGCCTGTCCAAACTTTATCATAAGGCATGTAAGGCTGCATTTTCTATTGTGTGTATGTTGGTGTACATGTTGTCCTGTGGGTGTCACCTGTGGGCAGCCACCCCCAGGCTGTGCACGTGTTCATGGGGACAGGATCCTGGGTGTTACGTGTACATGACCACTGTGATGTGCAACTGTTCATATCTGTGCATGTGCCATGGTCACATTTCACGGTGGTGTATGTGTATGTCATGTCACATACCCCGTGAGTCCCATGTGGGACGGTATGTTTGAGCCAGGGTGTCCCAGTGGCACAATAGTGATGGTCCTCCACAGTCTTTGTGCATGTAGTGTTTACAATGTCTCTGATTTCATGTGCACAATGGGAGACAGTCTCCACATCCAGGTTGTGTGTGCATGGACTTTGATGTTGTGCGTGTGTGTGTCACAGACGTCCATGTCTGTCCTGCCGTGGCAAGTGGGGCCACTGCCTGTGGGGGTCATGGTTGTTTTGCTGTGGTGTATACATGATACTCCATGTAATGCCAGTGTCCATGTGGCAATACAGGGTCCCTGGGAATGTACCTGTCGTTGAGCTGTGGTGCCTGGGGCACATCTGTCCTCACATGTCACTGTGGGGGTTATTGTGACACGGCAGCAGGAGATGGGAACTGTGACACGGCCTCATGATATCCAATGGGCCAACCTGGGACTAATTGATGCCACCTGTTGGACCGTGTTGACAGATGTTGGCCATGTATGTACCATACATGTCCTTCCGGAACTGCACACTTCATGTAGTTGTGCCTCATAATGATGTATGTTGGGATATTGAGTGTGTTCAATGCCGCATATGTGGGGTGACTGACAATCTTGCTTACTTCTCCTCTGCACTGCAGGGCTCCTGCTGTCCATCGACCATTCCCAGACCTGGCAACGATGGTGGAACGGGACAGCATCCGACGGTACCGCTTCACCAGGCAGCTGATTGAGGATTTGGCAGTGCAGTTGTCCCCACATTTGCAGCCTGGCCGGCCGTATCGTACAGCGCTGACCCCCAAGGTGAAGGTGATGGCAGCCCTACACTTCTTTGCCACCGGTACCTTCCAACATACTGTGGCGACTGCTGGTGGGATGTCACAGACCATGTTGAGCCGTGTGCTCCGCGATGTTTTGGCGGCAATGTTGCTATTCCTGAACCGGTACATCTATTTCCCTAGACTGCGACGACTCACTGACGTGAAGAGTGACTTTTATGCCCTGGGGAGGATGCCGCATGTCATTGGCTCCATTGATGGGACACATGTGGCTTTGGTACCACCACAGGCCCAGGAGCAGGCCTACAGGAACCGCAAGCACTACCACTCGGTCAATGCACTGGTGGTGTGTCTTGCAGACATGACCATCACACACGTGGTGCCCGTTTCCCTGGTTCAGCACACGATGCCTTTGTGATGAGGAGTAGTCGCATCCCCAGGATGATGGCACAGATGCAGAACCAGCGTGCCTGGCTTGTCGGTGTGTACTGACTTTGTGCCATTGTGTGTGATCTGATCTGTAGTATTCCGCCCACTTTTCCAAGTCAGCTAATGTGCACTTGTCTGTCCGTAGGTGACTCGGGATACCCCAACATGCCGTGGTTGCTGACACCCCTCAGGAACCCTGTGACACCAGCCCAGATGCGCTACAATGAGGCACATGGTCGGACCAGGAGAGTGATTGAGCGGACATTTGGTCTCCTGAAGAGCCGCTTCCGCTGCCTGGACAAGACCGGAGGGTCCCTCCCATATGCCCCTGCGAAAGTGTGCAAGATTATCATCGTCTGCTGCATGCTCCACAACCTGGCAGTGCGGAAGGAGTTGCCTCTCATCCAGGATGACAATGACCAACATCCGCCACCTGTGGAGGATCCTGGCCTGGACCACGATGCCAGTGACGATGATGATGATGATGATGATGGTGATGTCCGCACACAGCTCATCACCAACTTCTTTAGCTGAATGTGAGTAGTGAGGTGTCATGTCAATGATGTGAGTTGGCATGATGTGTGGGTGGTGCTCTGGTGCTGTTGGAGTGTGTCCATGGGCTACTTGACTGGATGTGTGTTGCGATGTGTGCTAACAGGTGGGCTGTACTCCCCAACAGTGTTGACATGCTAACTTGGTTCTGGGTGGGTATCTTGTAACATGTATTGTGCATGAGTTTTGCTGTTCTGTCCTGTACTCCATTGCTTTTGACTGTGTGTCATTTCTGTCCTTCACAGGGTACTTTCAGATTCGTTTGGTCAACTGTGTCCACCGACGACGTGATTGCACATCCAGGCTGGTAGCTGTTGTGTCCCTACAGGTGATGTGCGCCACACCCATGGACTTCCTTCCGTCTACAGTTGTTGACTGTGTGCCCGCTGCCAGGTGGGATTACCTTGCATCTGTAGTGGTTACGACATGTTGCAACTGTGTAATAAACCTGTGCTTCACTTTGTGATGTGCGTTGTCTGTGGTCACACATTTGAGTGCCATTTGCTTACTGCACCTGTGGGCTACTTGACTACAACTGGGAATGGGTGTGGTGTCTGTGCATTGCACCGTCTTCCCTGGCAACATCAGTGTAGGCAATGAGTCAGATGGCCTAGGTGTGTATGTGTTGTGTAGCCCTGGTGGTGTGTCTCCCTCATATGTGTCACGTTGCCTTTACTCACATGCCTGTGTTGTCCTTGCTGTTGCAGTTCGCATACACAGTGTAATTTTGCAGTTCATCATCCCCATAACAGCACCCACGTTGGAATCACGACAGAGGCAAGTATGGTGTATTAGTGTGTTTATTGTGATACATTTGTGTTAATAGTGCATAGGATGGGTAGTGCTGTACATAAATCTTGCAATCCGAAGTTCCTAGGTGAATTGAAAGTCCTGGTAGACAGGATCCCCAGTATCGGGGCCACAGTTGTCTGACACATTGGTCCAACTTGTACTCCCCATGCAATGTGTGGGAGTAGTGTTGCCGTCAACAGGGTGAACAGTCTGTGCACAAAGGCGAACATCCAGAACAGGTTCAGGCTTCCTGGGAGTTGCGCTTGGCCATCGGCCTCTCACTTTCCCCTCCTCGGACAACCCCTCTTCTTGGGGGGGCCCCTCAAGTACAGGCTGCTGCGGTGCAGGGGACTCTCCGCCAGAGTCATCCTCCCTCCCTGTGGCAGTTGCAGTTTGTTCGGCACCAGATGTTGTTGGCACACAGGGAGGTGTGGACTGGTTGCTGTTCATCTGGCGGAGGCATTGTAAAATGTCCCTGTGCACCGCCGTCATCTCATGCAGTGCATCCCACTTGGACTCCACGCGGGACATGTGTGAGTCCACGCGGGACATGTGTGACTCCACGTGGGACATGTGGGAGTCCAAGCGGGCATGATGGGCAGCCTGCTGCTGTTTCATGTCTCTGAGGAGCCCCACTACCTGGCTGAGGTCTCCGGTGCTGGACTGGTACGCATCCGCTATGCGTACCAGTTGTGGGTCATCATGCACACCAGCAACGTCTGCAAGCAGCGACCTCTGTCTCCCACCCCTCCCACCACCCCTGCTGACATGTGCAGTGTGTGCAGTGGCACGCACAGATAACCCTGGTCCAACTTGGGGGTGTGGTGGTGGTGTCCATGGCCCCAGGTTGGTCCAGGGTCCCTGTGCTGGTGTTGCTCCTTGTTCTGTCCATGTCGGCAGGGATGGTATTTGTGGTGACAGTCGTTGGAGGGGTGGGTGCAGGGGGTGCAGCTGGTGGTCCTGCTGGTGCTGCAGCTGGTGGTCCTGCTGGTGCTGCATGTTGACAAGCACCGGATGTGCCAGGTTGGTCTTCATCGTCCGAGGAGGACAGAGGCTGTACGACGCCAGTGATCTCCGCATCCTCCTGAGCCTGGGACTGGGACTCCTCAGCGTCTGCTGCTGTGTCCCCATCATCACCTGTTTTTGGGAGACACAAACAATGTATGTTATGTTTCTGCAGGCATCAATGGTTGACACACATGACAGTTGTGACTGTGCCTCTGGGTGCGGGCCTGTACATTGCATTGTCCTAAGTCGTCACAGTCAGGGGTTGATATTGGTGTGGCACATTGTCCTGCATTATTTGGGCATTTCTATGTATTTTTTGGGGTGTGAACATGGTCTGCATTGGTTGTGTTTGATTGACAGCCGGCCCTCCTTCCCACCCACCCAGCCAGTCAGTTATCCCACCATGGAACGTGCTTGCGTTGCAGGGAGTGGAAGTTGTCTCTCAGGATGTCAGTCAGTGGTGTCCTGCTGTTTGTTGGTGCACAGTTGGCAGCAGGGCCTTGTGCTCCCCACAGCAGTAGCCAGTGTCAGCCATCTTGTGAGTCCTTCTCCACTCCCTGTGATGTGAGCATGGTTCAGGGTGGTGTTGATGGGACAGTTGTGGGGGTGAGCTATGTCTGTGACTACGACTCCCATCATGCTATTGCCTCCACCCCACTTCCCAGCATTCCCATACTTACTTGCTTTTGTGGGGAGTTCAGTGTGTGTGGGTGTGAGAGCAATGGCAAGATGGCTGACAGTGGTGTCCTGCTGTTGGTTGGTGTGCAATAGCCAGCATGCCCTTGTGCTCCCCACGACACAGCAACAGTGTCAGACATCTTTGATGGCCCTTTCCACTCTCTGTGGGATGTGCATGCGTGAGTGTGAGCTTGCTGGGCCATGTGGTGGGGGATGTAGAGCTGTGACTACGACTCCCATCATGCTATTGCCTCCTCCCCCTTCCCAGCATGCCCATGCTTCCTTCCTTTTGACTCTGCTTCCCTGTGGGGTGGGCTGGCTGTGCTGACAGGATGGCTGGGAGTGTTGTCCTGGCAGTTGTTTGGCTAGAAGTCCCAAGAGTGGCCCTGTGCTTCACACAACATAACCCAGGGTGGTGGTTCTTTGTGGGATCTTGTGTTAGGATGGGGGCATTGCATTCTACCAGGTGGGTTCTGTGGAGTTTGTGTTGGGGTGTGTGTGAGGGGAGGTGCTTGTGACTATGGTCAGTGCTGCAAGTCCTCCTTCCCACCCAGCTAGCCAGATATCCCACCATGGAACGTGCTTGCATTGCAGGGAGTGGAAGTTGTCTCTCAGGATGTCAGTCAGTGGTGTCCTGCTGTTTGTTGGTGCACAGTTGGCAGCAGGGCCTTGTGCTCCCCATAGCAGTAGCCAGTGTCAGCCATCTTGTGAGTCCTTCTCCACTCCCTGTGATGTGAGCATGGTTCAGGGTGGTGTTGATGGGACAGATGTGGGGGTGAGCTATGTCTGTGACTACGACTCCCATCATGCTATTGCCTCCACCCCACTTCCCAGCATTCCCATACTTACTTGCTTTTGTGGGGAGTTCAGTGTGTGTGGGTGTGAGAGCAATGGCAAGATGGCTGACAGTGGTGTCCTGCTGTTGGTTGGTGTGCAGTACCCAGCATGCCCTTGTGCTCCCCACGACACAGCAACAGTGTCAGACATCTTTGATGGCCCTTTCCACTCTCTGTGGGATGTGCATGCGTGAGTGTGAGCTTGCTGGGCCATGTGGTGGGGGATGTAGAGCTGTGACTACGACTCCCATCATGCTATTGCCTCCTCCCCCTTCCCAGCATGCCCATGCTTCCTTCCTTTTGACTCTGCTTCCCTGTGGGGTGGGCTGGCTGTGCTGACAGGATGGCTGGGAGTGTTGTCCTGGCAGTTGTTTGGCTAGAAGTCCCAAGAGTGGCCCTGTGCTTCACACAACATAACCCAGGGTGGTGGTTCTTTGTGGGATCTTGTGTTAGGATGGGGGCATTGCATTCTACCAGGTGGGTTCTGTTGAGTTTGTGTTGGGGTGTGTGTGAGGGGAGGTGCTTGTGACTATGGTCAGTGCTGCAAGTCCTCCTTCCCACCCAGCTAGCCAGATATCCCACCATGGAACGTGCTTGCATTGCAGGGAGTGGAAGTTGTCTCTCAGGATGTCAGTCAGTGGTGTCCTGCTGTTTGTTGGTGCACAGTTGGCAGCAGGGCCTTGTGCTCCCCACAGCAGTAGCCAGTGTCAGCCATCTTGTGAGTCCTTCTCCACTCCCTGTGATGTGAGCATGGTTCAGGGTGGTGTTGATGGGACAGTTGTGGGGGTGAGCTATGTCTGTGACTACGACTCCCATCATGCTATTGCCTCCACCCCACTTCCCAGCATTCCCATACTTACTTCCTTTTGTGGGGAATTCAGTGTGTGTGGGTGTGAGAGCAATGGCAAGATGGCTGACAGTGGTGTCCTGCTGTTGGTTGGTGTGCAGTACCCAGCATGCCCTTGTGCTCCCCACGACACAGCAACAGTGTCAGACATCTTTGATGGCCCTTTCCACTCTCTGTGGGATGTGCATGCGTGAGTGTGAGCTTGCTGGGCCATGTGGTGGGGGATGTAGAGCTGTGACTACGACTCCCATCATGCTATTGCCTCCTCCCCCTTCCCAGCATGCCCATGCTTCCTTCCTTTTGACTCTGCTTCCCTGTGGGGTGGGCTGGCTGTGCTGACAGGATGGCTGGGAGTGTTGTCCTGGCAGTTGTTTGGCTAAAAGTCCCAAGAGTGGCCCTGTGCTTCACACAACATAACCCAGGGTGGTGGTTCTTTGTGGGATCTTGTGTTAGGATGGGGGCATTGCATTCTACCAGGTGGGTTCTATGGAGTTTGTGTTGGGGTGTGTGTGAGGGGAGGTGCTTGTGACTATGGTCAGTGCTGCAAGTCCTCCTTCCCACCCAGCTAGCCAGATATCCCACCATGGAACGTGCTTGCATTGCAGGGAGTGGAAGTTGTCTCTCAGGATGTCAGTCAGTGGTGTCCTGCTGTTTGTTGGTGCACAGTTGCCAGCAGGGCCTTGTGCTCCCCACAGCAGTTGCCAGTGTCAGCCATCTTGTGAGTCCTTCTCCACTCCCTGTGATGTGCGCATGGTTCATGGTGGTGTTGATGGGACAGTTGTGGGGGGGCAATATGTGTGACTGCGACTCCCATGATGCTATTGGCTACACTGACTTGGCCAGCATACACAGAATTCCTTCCTTTGAGTGGTCTTCACTGTGTGTTGGTGTTGTTGTGGTGGCTACATGTCTGGATGTGTTTGTTAGTTCTATTTGTGCCACTGCCTAGCTGTAGTTGTAGTTGTGTTTGTACATGTTTTGGCACAGTTGGATGTGACTTTTTTGATGGCATGTGTTGTGTTTAACTGACTGACATACACATTTTGGGATGATTCTCTTCTGGTTGCTGTGTAATTGCTATGAGTGCATGGTTTGACTCTCCCCTTGACAGTGATGTGTGTGTTTTGTGGCAGTATATTGTGTACATTTGTTGTGTACTCACCAGGCTCTGTGATGTCCTCTAGTCCATATACGCTCACTGGCGGAAGGATGGCCCGCACCTTCTCCTCCCAGGGCCTGAGGTATATTGGCTTGGCAGGAGGGCCACTGCCGGTGTATTGGCTGTTGATGTAGTCTTTCTTGAGCAGGTCCCGTACCCTCCTGCGCACGTCATACCACTTGTTCTGGATGTCGCTCTTTGTGCGCCGACATGGTGATTGTGCGTTCACCCTGTTGATGATCCTCTCCCACATCTTGGTTTTCTGGGAGATGGGGGTCTGTTGGACCAGTGTGCCAAACAGCTGTGGCTCTACCCTGAGGATCTCGTCTACCATGACTTCCAATTCACAATCTAGGAACTTGGGATTCTTCTTGGGGGCATGGTGATGGGTGGTGATGGTGAGTGATGTGTGTGTTGGTGTGCAGGTGAGGGTGTGTGAGTGTGTGCTTTGCTGGGTGTATGTGAGGTAGGTATTTGTTGGTGTGCTGATGGTGTGTGGCTTGTGTGAGGGATGAGCTGTGGGTGTGTGGTTGCTTTCTCTTGGGTGCTGGCAGTGGAATGGCATTTGCAAAGGCTCATGGTTGTGATTTGTGTCCTTTATATGGGTGGAGTTGTGGGTGTGTCTTTGTTCTCTGTCCCCACCCCCCAGTATTTATTGGCTTGGTAATTGCTTGTTTGGCCTTTTTTTGGGTGAATTTTCCTTTGTACTGTCTGTGTATGTTGGAAACGTTCTTGTGACCGAGTCGGACCCTGCATTTGTCTCGTACGGTCTTCTCCGTTTCGTTCACGCTGTGTTTGTGCAGTTTTCTATGCTGCGTACGCGTCGGTCGCGGTGTTTTGTGTTGCTTCGGCTCGGTTTTGTATGCGTGTCGTTCGTGCGGCTTGGCCTCCGTCCGACTCGCTCGTGGTTTTCGCGCCTTGCATCGTACTTTGCGGTTTGGAGTTCGCGTGTACGTTTCGGTCGGATTTGTTCCGGGTGCGTGTCGGTCGGTTGGATTCGCGTGTTTTTCCGGCCGGATTGCTGTTTTCCGTGCGGCTCGGTCGGTCGACTTGGGTTCGGTACGTGTCGGTCGGATTTTTCACGCCTTGCATCGTACTTGGCGTGTCGGGTGCCACAGGTACGTGTCGGTCGGTATTATTTCCGGATCCGAGTCGGTCGGTGCTTTTTCCGGCCCGAATCGGAATCGACCCCTAAGTATGGCTTGTTTGATCCTGCGCGTTTTCGCATTACTAAAAATGGTGAGTCCAGAGACTTCTACAACCCTGAGGACTTACAACATTTTCTTGACAGCCTGTCGATCCAGGATATGGATGTACAGCATGTTTCTCATGATCAACATTGTGATCAATCTGCACAACCTCAACAGTTAACAGACAACAGACATCGCAACATTGGTGAAGTTCGCCATAGAGGTAGAGATTTGGGTCGCCCTTTTCGTGCACACGGTGATCAAACATCTATTTTACAGCCTGCGGCCACATCGGCGCATGAACAGTGTAGAGATAAGTCTCGATCTCCCTTGAAATCCACATCAGATGGTCAATAGACTTAGTTGTCACATGTTATCCCCATAGTTGTATTCTCTGTTATTATTCTCTTTTATCAGGTCCCTTAGCTTATGGAGCTGAGCTAATACTCAACTCTTGTGTTCCACCTGTAACTTGTTTTTCAGTCGGGGGGACAAACATGAGTATCACTACTTATTATAAGTGCTTATAATAAAATGTTGTTTAGTATTTAGTTCTGTAACTATATTTAATATATATCCTATTTGAGTTCTTTTAACAGAGGAATTTCATTCCCAATTATATACTGTGTCGATCATTTGTTATATCACATGATACATGCTTTGAATAGTAGGTATATTCATCTTTTATGAATAGGTTCTTTATTCATTTCTACGCTTCTGATACTTCTTCTTAGACAATGTTAATGCTCATCTCTATAGTTGTTTATTTTAAATGCATGTTATTTATTATAAGTATGCAACGTGAATTGTATTTGTGAATGATAATCTTAACTGTTCACCATACCTTTTAGATTACTCTCATTATTTATACTTTGTTATGCATGAATTTTCTCTTTTAATACATGTCCACATATGCATTTAGGCCTTAGGAGGAGTTTTCTTCTCTCTTTGGTTTTTCTGCCTTATTGTCTTGGCTAGTACTCATATCAATACTCCACTCTCCTAAGGGGGTTCATACTCGTGGTGGTGCTCCAGTGAGCCCAGACCCGCAGTTAGCAGTTAAAACTGAAAAGTTGTAGGCTGTAGACCTACATAAATCTTGATTTTCCTTTCTATTTCTCACAGGTATAGTTATTCTGATTGCATAATATTGTTTGATCTTCTTTATCTATTTCTATACAGCTTTCCTTTTTCTTTTTCTTACATCTTCTTTTCCTTCTTTCTTGCATTTCTAACTTATAAGTTTTTGATACTGCACCCTCTTTTTGTTTCTTAATAGCCAGAGTAACCCTCCTCCCATCCTGCCCTATTCCCTTTCCTTTTCTCAACCTTTTATTATTGTTTATTTATCATATTAACTATTAATATCTTTTGAATATTTTCCATCATGACTAATACTCATCCTCTATCTGTTATTACATGGAATGTGCATGGTCTCACCCATTACATTAAAAGGAAGAAAGTCCTTTCTTATTTGCAGTCCAAGCATGTGGACATAGCTTTATTGCAAGAAACACACCTTGATGAGATTGAATCTAACAAACTCAGTAGAGATTGGGTCGGGAGGGTCATTCATAGCAGCATTCACAAAAATGACTCTACCAATGCTAATCCTATCCGTAAGTGTGGAGTGACAATTCTTATTCGGAGATCACTTCCAATTACGATTTCCAAGACATGGTCAGATCCTGATGGTCGATATGTCTTTGCTAAATTACGTATTGGGAATTCTTCAATCTGTCTTGGATCAATTTATGCTCCGATTGGCACTAAAAATCCTTTTTCCTTCAATTGAATCGTCTTCTTACAGAGATTAATGCCTCACAATACCTCATTGGTGGGGACTGGAATTTGGTACAAGATCCTATCCTAGACAAAACGGGTCAGTTTGACAGGGTTAATGCAGCAGATAGGGCCATTTTAAAAGATATACTCTCCGATAACGGTTTGGTTGACCATTGGCGTCTCAGCCACCTACAAGATAAGGAATCTACGTTCTTTTCCTCCTTACATGGCACATTTTCCCGCTTAGATTATTTTCTTCTATCACACAAAGTGGTTCAACTGGTCACAGATTCTAAAATTCTGGAAGCAGCATTATCTGATCATTCTCCTGTTTTTTATCTCTAGATTTAGGTTTATCTAAACCGGGACGTAAACCATGGCGTATGAGCATACAGAAATACAGGACACCCGGAGGTAAACTTCAATTGCAATCCCACCTCCAAGATTATCTCTCTATTAATCAGGATTCTGTTACATCTAGGAGAACAGTATGGGCGGCAGCAAAAGCCACCATTAGAGGACAGTTAATGCGGGACGCTGCTGTCATTAATAAGAACAATATTGCAAAACAAGCAGAATTAGAACGGGACATTCAGCATTATTCTCAATTATATATATCAGACCCTAATTTACAAAATCGCAAATTATTAGAGCAAGCACGCATGTCCCTTAATGGTCTCTTTACATCTAAGGCTGAGTATGCTTTGCAAAGAATGAAAGGGAGACACTACGAACAAGGGGAAAAGGCTGGCCGATTATTAGCTGCACAATTACGTCAAAGAGAAGCTGCTATGGCTATTCCAGCTATTCGATCGACTCAAGGTGACATACTCACCAGGCCTCAGGAAATAGTTAATGAATTCGCCTCCTTTTACCAATCCCTATATACTCCAAATAATCAACTTGACTTAGATAGGATGTCATCTTTTCTAGCAGCGGTGAATCTCCCGCGGCTGTCTGATGATGGCAGAGCCTTGCTTGAAGGTAATATCACAAGAGATGAAATTTCTACAGCTATCACTGCTCTGCCTTACCATAAAGCCCCTGGGGAGGATGGTTTTCCCGCTGAATTTTATAGATGGACTGGTCAGAATATGATTGATACTTTGCATACTGCGTTTCTCGAGGCTGATAAAGAATCATCATTGGGGCCCCTTTCTAATAAGGCAATTATAGCCGTTTTACCCAAACCTGGCAAAGACCCTCTTTTATGTGGTAGCTATCGCCCTATTTCCTTATTGAATTCTGATATTAAGATTTTAGCTAGCATTTTAGCGTCCCGTCTCCGCAAAGTACTGCCCTCCTTGATACATAATTCTCAAGTGGGTTTTGTCCCGGGTCGTTCCTCTCGAAACCATCTCCATACACTGGCCCATACACTTTGGTCTGCTAAACATCTTCCAGAAGACGCCTTGGCCCTTTCGCTTGATGCAGAAAAAGCGTTTGACCGCATTGAGTGGGAATATCTCTTTACAATAATGCACAGATTTGGGTTGGGTGACCAATTTATTAATAAAGTGCGTTTATTATATGATAACCCCTCAGCTCAAGTAAATTTGGAGGTTTTTTATCTACCTCATTCCCAATTCGGAGAGGTACACGCCAGGGTTGACCTCTATCCCCCCTTCTTTTTCTCTTGGCAATGGAACCTCTTGCTGCTGCAATTCGACAATCTGATGATATTACAGGTGTCCCCCTCCCAATTGGGCATTCTAAAATTTACTTATATGCAGATGACATTCTTCTTACTCTTACTAATCTCCCCAGCCCTCCTTCAAATTATTAATGATTTTTCCTCCTTTTCCGGTTATAAAATAAATTGGGACAAAAGTGAAGCGTTACCTATTTCGGTTGGCACTACGAAATCAGCAATTTATGGATTCCCTTTTCACTGGCAATCTTCACATCTTAAATACCTAGGAATTTTGGTCAATAGAGGTTTGGAAAATATGGCTGCGGATAACTTAGCTCCTTTATTTTCTCAAATGCAGAGGGATTTTGATAAGTGGAAAGCTCTAGGATTATCTCTATGGGGTAGAGTTCAAGCTATCAAGATGGTTACTTTACCAAGATTCATTTATGTTTTAGGCATGCTCCCCTCCAAATTCCTTTAGCTACCCTTAGATCAATAGATTCTAAGATTAAGCTTTTTATCTGGGGCTCAGCTAAACCGCGTCTTGCTGCAGCTAAGCTAAAGGCCCACCAGTTATATGGAGGTATGGGTCTTCCATCCATTGAACACTATTCACTTGCCTTACACATTTCCCAACTCTCTTATTTTCTGCCAGGATCTAAAGACATTCCACAATGGGTCTCTGTTGAACGTCATCTTCTATCTCAGGACTCAGGACTATCTCTTTTATATGGTAGTGAGTCTAGTTCTTCTGACCCTAAAAATCCGATCTTATCAGCCATGCACAGATCTTGGCAGAGGGGTCATCGCATACTAAGTTCAAATCCGCGAATTCATATTAAAGCTCCCCTATGGAATAACTCAGCCATTCGTATCAATGGTCGCACTTTATCCTGGCCTTTATGGCAAGAAGCCGGCATTTATTCCCCAGATCAACTTCTTCATGATGGAGATTTTAAAACCTTCCCCCAACTTTGTGAGGAATTCAATCTTCCAATACAACACTCCCCTAAATACTTTCAACTTCAACAATGTCTGAAGAAACACTTGGGATCCCCCCCTTGGTTGCTTCAGGTTTCTCCAATATTATCTTATCTACAATTATGGGGGAAGTTTAAGGGTGTGACCTCTGGTCTTTATAAAACCTTTTGCTCCCTCTTTTCTCACAACCTCTTTCCCATACTCTTCGGAATAAATGGCAATCCCGGTTATCTATTTCATATACGACTTCTGAATGGGATCAAATATTGGAGGGTTGTACAAAGGAGTTCGTGAAGCGCGGCTTAAATTCTGCATCTTTAAAATTCTTCATGATTGGCACTGGTCACCAATTAAATTACACAAAGCTGGTTTACTATCGCACACTGCTTGCTGGAGATGTTCCAATCCTGGTTGTGACATAGCCCATATCATTTGCGAATGCCCACAAACCAGGTCCTTTTGGACCTTCGTTGGCAAAACTCTGAACTCCACAATGTCATTAATTTTACATCTGCCACCATTATTTTACATGATTTCCGTGGTTTTCCAAAACTTTCTAAGCCACAAATTCGTCTTCTTCACACTGCATTGGCTACAGCCAAGATTTGCATTTTGCGCCACTGGAGGTCTCCATCTGCACCTTCTCATGAAGAATGGTTGGTGGCAATGATGCAGACGGCCATGCATGAGCGCACAATCTACAATCTCCAGGACCAAGTTGACATTTTTCTTCAAACTTGGTCTCCCTTTTTGGAAACCAAAATCGGTGATGATCCCGACCCAACTCTCTCTTCTAATGTAAATAATCCAACTACTTAATTCATTATTCCATATTCTTCTCCTGTACTATTTCATTTCATTTTCTTACCCTTTATCTTCCCTCCCCCCTCCCCATTACTCTGGCTCTACTTTGCTTCATCTTTCTTCTCTTCTTTTCTTTCCTTTTCACTTTTCATATCATCTTTTCACCTTCCTTTAATCTTGTGTAACCTAATTTTATCAATCTTGTTATCTCTATTAAGCCATTATTTTTACCTAAATATAAGATATATTCATACATTTTATATATTGTTATTTATTATAACAGGTTATAGAGTATGCACTGTTAATCTCTTTCCTTGTTTCTATTAATATGTATATATTTACTAATTTATCTATTTATTTATTCATATTTCACTATTTATAAATAATGATTTCTTATTTATCTTATTTATTATATTTATCCGCTTCTATTTCTCATCACAATATTTATTCTCTATTTGTCACTGATCTACTGTTTTACGAAATTGATATTTACTATGTATTTTATTGTATAATTCAATAAAAAAAATTCAACACAAAAAAAAAAAAAGAAACAGTACAGTAAATAAATGTCACCCCAGCAGTGACTCCTCAAGGAAACTGATCAAAAATCGCTGCTGATAATCCAAACTTGCTTATCCAGTTTCACTTATTTTTTTCTTTTTCTTCTTTTCGCCACACCTGTCTCTTTGGAGCCAAACGAAAAATAACATTTGGAAATTCATCAAATGGAATCTTAAAACTCAAGTAGCTCTCACATAATCCATTTTTATTGTTTTACGCACAATATGTCATTTACTTCTTTCCTTAAACATTCCTTTTTACAATTTCATATTTTTATTGCCTAACGGTTATTGTACTGCAAATTTCTCAAAGGGGTGTATGTTGTGTCATTTTTACTACAAATCGTATTTTACTGCTCTTCTGCAGAGGTTCTTTGATGGAAGCAATCAAGCATATCAGACAAATGAAACATGGGAGGAATGGGGTATAAGTCAGTACGTTCAATTCCGGTGTGCTAAGGACAGAATACAGTATGAGTGGAATTCTTCACAAGCATGTACATGAAGAAGTGGTAGGACAAGCAAGGAGAATAAATATTCAACAATAAGCAGTAGGGCAACCTCAAAAGAAAAACAAAATGTATTTATGTGCATATTTCTTTATAATGTGCATTCTGAAAATTATTTGCTGGTGGGCACATGGAGGGCTAAACACAATCCTTCTGTAGGAAATACTTAGCTGTGCACATTGCCAGGGGCAACCCTGGAGTACTTGTAATCAAAGATGAAATACGTTTGTTTTTACTGCTTTCCTAAAGGGCTGGCTCGTGTTCGATATCGTTTGATAGAAGGGTCCAAATCATTGGGCCTATTACAGCAAATCACCTGTCTCCCTTCCAGTGCCGTTTTTATCCTTTGGTTTGTCAGGATGGAACATCTGGCTTCCTGATCTGAAGGACCTCTCCTGAGATGTAACTTGTCTTGCAAGTCACTGAAGACTAATATTAGTTAAGCTATTACAAAAAAGACAAATAAAGAACAGATAGAATAAGAGTGAGAGTCGCACACGGACGCAAATGAAATCATCATAATAACATGCATAGCCTTACAAGCCTTGATAAAAATTTGAATGAAAGAAACAGAGACATGGAAATAAGTGGTACATTCGGTCATTGAAACTGTATGCAATTTCAACTGTATGCAATTGCAGTTTCTTCCCCTAGTTGCAAAGTTTAGTAGCCTAGGTAAGGCAGATACACCCACAATTAACATCTCCGTTTCACTAACTTTCCAAGTTTTGAATCTACCTTCTAATTACCAAAAAGCCACGTCATTGTCATGGGTTGCACTAAGAGATGATGTGGTCTTGCCACTCCTTCAAGTTGAACAGGTGAAGCATGCTGGCAATATCTGAATAAGAATTCAAGGCAGTATTCACCACTTCCAGTGGGTAGACATGCACCTAAATTAGTAGCCCATTTATTGAGCACAGCACTTTCAGAAAACAACGTTAAATAGGATTTCGCAGAAATAACAGATCTTTTACCTCCAATGGCACCACTCAGAATCATCCAAGTTATCACTCACATCCGCTCTTATCACTCCACACGATCTCCCATCACACCTCCTTTCAATTTACTATCCACATTCTCTCTTAATAGCCACACGCCTCTTTCACATACTGTCTACTCTTGTTTTCTCCTCAAACCTTTAGTTTTATTTTTAATGCCCATATTCTCTTCCCACCCCCCTTGTCCCCTACTTCCCTGCATGTACTCTATCTATGCTTAATTGTTTCCTTATTCATGCTCGCTTAATTTTTTCCTTATTCATCCTCTCATTCCCCACCTTACACACTCTCTCCATCTGTTCTTTCCTCCACACTCGTGCCTCTGCCGTCCAGCCCTTATCCCCTACCGGAGGTTCCCACCTACACACCAAAATGATCCTTCTTCACTTCTGCTGCTTCCTCATCGTACCTCATCTTCCCTTATTACACCTGACTTTCCCCTGTCAGAAATCACATTATCTCCACACCCCGGCATCCTCTCCCACATAACTCATCCGCCCACACCTCCAAGTCCATGCTACACCCCACATCACAGGTGTGCACCATGGATTCACACCACATTCTCATCCAACTCTACGCTTGCTTCACACCTTATGATCTCCATTCTCGCCCTATACTCTGCTAGCACTGCCCAAGCTTTCCCATCACATCCAAGTGTTCTGTATAGTCCGAAGAAAAGCACCACAGAACTTTATCTCTCATAACATAGTTATTCCTTTCAGGAAATAATTTGTGAACCAACTATGGAAGGTGAAACATCCTTGGATGGAAGAGACGGTCCTCTTACTACTAATTGTGGTAGGGTAGAACCAGAGGAAACCCATAGGGCCACCTTTAGGCTGGAGGACTGATGGGAAGCACTGGGTACTGAGATGCCATAAATGCAGCTCACCAGAAGGTCTAGTACTCTAGGTCCAAATGGTAGGGGAGCAGCGAGGGACCGAAATTTTACACAAGACCCTTATATAATCCTCACCCTGCAGCCTTGTTGTTGGCCTCACATTATACATTTCAGTACTATAAATAGAAGCAAACTGGCACGCGTTATCCAATACATTTCTTGCCTCATATCCTCTTTAGTTGAGTGGTGCTGCTAGGTGTTTCACTAGATATTGATGAATCCCTAGACAAGAGTTTCATGATGCCAGTTCTGCTAGTGGGGATATTTATTTTTCATATACTGCCACACTCTCATTAGATGATGCTGTTATCAACTTACTTTGTCACATTTCTTGGCACCTCACCTTGAAACTGAGGTTGCTTCAAAATGTCTCACATGATTTTGATCACTCGAGTGGCAAATGAGAGTTGTGCAGAATATTGTGTTTGCTTTTGAGGCTTTGTAGAATATGGTTTTAGGATCCTCTTACTGAAAAGGGCACGTCTGAAAGCACAGAATGTACAGGTATAACGATTCTAACACATTTAGAAAATTGCAAGTATGTGCTTCATCTTGTAAGTAGTGCATAGATCTTTTTTGTTCTCTGCTCTGCCGTAAACTTACTATACCTTGACACCACTTTGAAGAAATTCCACTAAACAGTACTATTACTCTGAGTTCTTTAGAAAATAATATCAATCACAGAGTGCCTTTGTGCTTTTTCTCTTTTAATAACAAGCATTGGCATAGCCAATAGGTCTCGCCTTTGGGCCCTTATAAGTGTTTAGCCATGCAACAGTTGATGTTGTTCCACCATGGATATTGTACTGCATAACTAAATACTTATAAGGTCCCAAAGACGAGACCTATTGGCTATGCCAGTGCTTGTTTTGTGTGGGATGGGCCTATTTTTCACCCTCAGAAAATTAGACAGGGGAGGAAGAAGGCGGGAGAGATAGGAAGACAGGTGGAATGTTGGGATGAAAAGAATTTACACGAATGCCATATAAAAGGATAAATAACGGGAAAAAGAAAGAAGCAGGGTTGGCACCAAAACAAGACAGTTTTGGTATTTGACAACCTTGCATTCGGCAGTGCAGACGGCGGTCTCCTAAAAATATCTGCGGCTCTGCACTTTACTTTTTCACAGCGTGCCAGAAATGTTCAATATCAAAATCATTACATACAAACGGAAAACCACCAGCAAATATGTACATCAACAGAGTACAAGTTAAAAACTCCTTTCTAGTTGCACAATACCCCTAGGGCCTATGTAAATAAAAACACAGGAAGATATGTGTTATTGCGGTGCCATTTGTTAGGACGCTGCCAACGTTGCGCCCGGCGCGCGCTCTTTGTCAGCTGAGCTGCTCACGTGCAATGGTGGATCAGTTTGTGGGCAGGTGGAAACAGATGTGTAGAAATCTGCCCTTGTGTCAAAATATATTGTTTTTATGCGGGGTTTTATACCGAACCTCTGCAGTATTTATGCTCTTGGATAGCTGTTATTATGACTAATTTTAAGATGCTTAATTTACTAACCTAAGCAAATAGAAGGCTAAGCCGGTCTTGCCAAGATTCAGACGCGCGACCACCACTCTGCCGCAAGTCTCAGCTGCGAGCGTTTAACCCACTGAGCACTCCTGCAGGCCATGACGTATACCTTTACACACGCGTGTGGGCCATTGGCTGCTCTGTTTATTTTATCTTCACTTAACTCTCTAAAGCAACATATCCGCCAGTCTCTGTCAGTATACGCTACTTCACGAATCCCTCAACTTTCTCTACTCCGTTTCACCCTCCAAGAACCCTTTTCGGCAACTAGATCTCAACCACAAACTACATTGCATTGTACTACCCTTGTGAAATGCCTCATACCCCCGATGAGACACTAGGTGGACAGGCAGCATGCTACTCTATGAATCTGGACCATGGCTGCGAGTTCACTGTGATGACCCTCACACACTGTCATAGTGGACGTGGCTTACGAATCTCTCCCTTATGACATGTCTATTTTGTATAGCACCCAAACTTACTTTTAGTAATGACTAAAACTCGTTTTTGTGTGTGTGTATGTACACATACATACTCTCAAGGTTTTCCTATTAACCCTCCTCCTGTAACCAGGATTTTAGTTTTTCTACTTTTGATATGTTTTTGCTTCTATTTGTGTGCAATTAATACCTCTGAGACTGCAATGGTAGGTTGTTCACAGGTGGCCCTTCTTCAAGCATACACGTTCTTCAATGAGAGAGCAAGTTAAACCAGCTAAGTGGAGGTCATGAAATCGGATAAACTAGCACGTTTAAATACAATGTTGAGATTCAATGCCACTTATTTCTTACTAATAGGTGCATACCAAATGAGTTCTGACTAACACAGACCGAAACTACTTAGGCCACTTTTGGAAACACGAACAAGGTTTTTTACACGGAAGCATGGAAGACAGTGCTTAATTTGGAAAATAATAAGTGCCAGGGCCCTGACCAGGAGGCCACTGCAGCTTCACCACCCATTGCCCCTGACATCGCTGCCTATGGTGGTACCAAAAGAACTACTAACCATCTCTCTCTCCTGCAAGTGTGACAGTTAATAATATTTCAGGTCCCCAAAGCTAAAGGAATTGCTGGAGAGGAAGGTATTAGTAATTTTTTATGTATATTGTATTCATAAACAACCGTTGTTCTGCTCCTCTCTAAATTAGATGAGCAGTGCCACTATGTGGCAAACTGTCATAAGTGTGGTGTTGACAATTAAGTGCCGGTGCCAAGCACCGGAAACCAATTAAGTGCCGGTGCGGAGTACCGGAAACCACCGGCTCAAATTAAGCACTGATGGAAGGCATTATCATTCAGAGGTTTGACAATGGGGAATTAACTACCACCCCATCACCAACTTCATACACAAGAGTACAAAAAAATTACCATTCTGGGTAACGTGAATTTGATTGAATAACATGTTTTGCTTTATCAATGGAAAATTAGAACTGCCCTCTGATATATGTCCAAGTTCTATTGGATTTTGCCTGCAGTTTCTATATGCTAGAGGAGAGAGCACCAAACCAGGTTGAGCCCCTTTTAAGTGGTTTTTTTAGTTCATGAGCAAGCTTGACAGAATAGGAGCAGGCCTAGTAGAAGCAGGATTGTCCAGAGTCAAAATGGTTGCCAACTCTTTGGATCACAGGTCTGCAGGTTGGCACTTCCGCGGCTGGGATACTGTGGGTGTGGCAATGGCCACCTTTATTAGTGGAGGCCCAGAATACTGCAGCCTCTATTGCTGCTGACCCACAGCTGCCCCCTGCTTGCGCCACACTATAGATTTGCCGCTACTCTTTCACCACCAACTTTCCTTTTGGTGTTTTGATGTTCGGCTGTTTAGTTTACCCTCGTTTGAGACTTTGCCCTTTGTTGGTGTACTTGAGTTAAGAGGGCTCATGGTTGGCAGTGACTCTTTTGGTCACCTTCACATCCTCCAAAGAATAACACACACAATTGGCTATTTCATTCGACCTCAAAGGGTGGCGTTTGGAGACTGGGATTTTTACAGTGGTAGCTGCTGCGAATGAGTCTGTACGTCCTACTTGCCTGGTTGTTCCATTCTTGTGGCTCTTAGGGGTGGGTACAGATGTGGTCTGCACCAGGGAACCACGTTTTATTCCAGTTGCCCAGCCCATGTATCTGTCTGTTATTAGAGACCTTGAGCAATCAAGAACATTTTGGGGAGGGAGTGTCCTTGCACACTACCAGGTGGGGTATCTGAATTACTTCTAAAAGCAGGGAGAGCCTGCAGACGAGTCAAGACCATGAGCTCACATTAACTGTACATAGGGAAGGATGGATGGTAAGGGATTTTGCAGATAGCATACTCTTTATGATTTCAATTCATAAATAATTTTTGACCAATTCTGAACTCGTTGTACTTTTAAATGTATTGTTGTAGTGCCCGTGTGTTAAAAACTGATTTGCTAATAAATACGGCCCGAGGTGCGTTTCTTTAGCCAAAGTCAGTAGTCTGGTTTGCTCTGCAGAAGAGTAGTGCTCGACCGGTCCCCTGCATATTCGTTCAACTACACAAAACAGGTGAGAGATTTGCATCTGGTCAAGACATTCTAAGCTTCTGATCGGACCGATTTAATTACCCAAAAAAAAAAAAAATGATGCATTTTTGCGAAAAAGTCCATATCTGCACCATTTGTCTCTGCACAAATATGAAATCTCGGGTGCAAAAGGGACCATGGTATTAAACGTCATTTATTAAGAAAGACTCGGACAGCCACTCAGTGCTTAACGACCTGAGCACGTGCACATGACAAACAACAGATTCATTAACAGTTGACAACCTATAGTTTTACTCCTCCCTGTGGCCTCGTAAGTCAAAACTAAGTTTGCTAAAATAACTTTAGCGACTGGTATGTTTAAACCGAGTGAGGGTTTGTCGATTTTGGTAAGTGTTTGCATTTCCTCCTGCACCTTTTCATAAATAAGACGTCACATTTTAAGAATTGGTTTTGCACAGCTATGTACTGAATTCCTATTCTCCATGAAATGTGAATCTTTTTCGTGTGCATTGTCTTGTTTTGAAAGGCTGCAAGAAGCATAAATATAAACTTTACTCTTCTGTGATGTCTTCAAAGCAAATTCACAAGCACATATTGTCGAATGAAAATTAAAAGCCGTACATGAAATCTTCAACATTTTTAAGGGTCTTGTACGTTTTAAGTGGTCGCAGGACTGGTGGGTTTGTTGCTGTACATCTCTGCTCAGACCTGGGGGCAGTTTGATGTGAAAGATGCTGGCCAGTGTTTGAGTGAAGGCGGCCAGTTTGTGGTTTCAAGAGCAGGGCGTCCAGTCAATCAAGCGGGTTTAATTCCGAGGATTGGGACATGGCGGACATAGTGCTCGGAAACACAATTCATGTCATCAGGAAGTGCACATAAAAATATCTCTTGCCTTATTGATACTGCGACAAGACTTAGATTTGATTCACAAATTTAAAGTGTATTTAAGAGCAGTCAGAAGCCTTATCAGCGTCACAACAAACAAAACAAGCACTGAAACACAAGTGCGGCCCGCACCGTGATCGCGAAAGTGAAACAGTACTCCGGGTTAAAGAAGTGGGGGAGTGCGATTCCCTTGCGGGAGCGGCGGCGCCAGGAGCGATAATTGCTACCATATGGCGCCAGCTGCTCGCTCCCGCAAGTGAATCGCCAAACGTGCACGCGTTGCCATTGAAGGCAATGGAACGCGTGAACATTTTTGGCTGAAAAGCCGAATCGATTGCAAAAGGTATTTTGCCTATGCAGCGCATGCACGCTGCGTAGGCGAGACCTAAAAAGGACGCAAGCCTTCACCCACAATTCGTGGCATGCCCTATGGGGGTTTGCTGCTCAGTAAAAAAGATTGTTGCAATGCGGGCTCTCCACGAGCTATTTCTGCAGATGATTTGTGTTGTTGGAGAGTTCACTTGTGTATATTATTCATATTCTAGGTAAGTAGAGTTTTACCTGAAGCAGGAGGTCACAACATTAATAGAATTGTGTATTGTAGGCTATATAATATTTATATTTGCCCCCTTACACAAGTCTGAAACATCTGTTGGCCCTTGCTATGTGCCCAGGGGGTCAAGGCCATCGCCTGGACCTATAGTGACCTCCAATGCGCCTGCCTACTTCAGTGTCCGTTCTAGAAGGTATGTTTCTATCTTTCAAGAATACAAGACCAGTGGAGAAAGTGAAAAAAGGAGACCTTCCTTTCCCAGTGTAAAACATGGCGGTGTAGATAAGTCACCTTCTGACAGAAAGGTGCAGAAAAGTACAGGGGTTTGTTACATATTGCCAAAGAAACCTCCTGTCAGGCAAATTTGCACTCGTTGTGTGCTGAAGTGAAGATAGCACTGTGTCCTCTTCTTTACAGCTCATCCTGAACACACTCCTACCAGCACATTAAGACAAACTGGGAGTAGTTATTCTGTAATAAAATCCTATGTGGGTGTTACTACACTCACGCAATTGGATGCTTAGTTATTCTTCCGTCACGTCGGGTCGTAGAAAGAATGTTGCATATTATAATCTCTTTTATAGTCGGTTGCCAAATCCTACCATAATTGTGCACAATAAATTACTAAGGAAAGTACCTCGAGTATGTCCCTGGAGGCAAGGCACAAGCCGAGAGTACATGTGGATTGAAGGCACCTACCCAATCTTTTCACAGGGTGGACGCCGTCCACCCTGCCAAGAAGTTGGGGCCCACAGAAATTTTCAGACACCGAGACACATTCAGCAGCACCTGCACGTTGTCTGCTTTCGTTCAGAGCAGCAACGTGCAGTCGAGGGGGCTTGGTTATTTTTAAATTCAACTGGGGCCAAAACAAAGGTCGAATTTTAGGGGCCATTAGGCCTCCTTTTGTTGGATTCTTCTACCTGAGAGCTATCTGGAGCCTCGCATCTAGATGTAAAAGCTGTGGAGGGGAAGCAAAGGAACGCAGCTTGTTATTACTTCAAAAGTATTTAAGAGAGGCATTCTTTTGACTTTGTTCAGCCCCTCTATGTAAGAGATATGCATGTACTGTTATAATATCAGATGTGTTGGTCTGTCCCAGTTTTTACTCAAATAATTTAAGTACCACTATTTGGTTTTATTTCTTTTATAGCGCTACTCATCCCAATGCCAGGTGTCAGAGCGCTTTAATTTACACGTACACATTGACAATACATTTTAAGTGTGTAAACCAGTGTACAGGATGTGTTACATATGACACTGAGGGTTACAAGTTGTAGGAGTCAAATGTCCTTCATAGCTCTATATTAGAAGGATTACAGCTTATGAATTCCAAGTAACAACAGGATATCTATGTTCAAAGCACTCACCCACTTACCCATCTGCATAAAATAAAAATCTGTCCTCTGTGTGTTACATGATGTGCTTTGCAGGAGATATATTAACCCTCTATACTACTTTGATTCACAATACAGATCTCCCCAGCAAATATGTTAACAGCCAGAGTTATTTTACCATTATTATTATTTCCTGAGATTTACTGGGCACACAAAGATCTCTGCACCAGGTGCCTTAACCCCACAAGATATTTTAAAATGCAGACTTCGCAACCAACTTAGCAGAACAAATTTACTGCCACGTTTCTTCTTGTTGGCAATTTATTTGTGGCAGAATTAAAAAAAAAAAAATGTATAAGTTGAGGCCTAGATTTTTTGTCGGGACTGCATCACTTTTTGGTACAACCCCTATACAAAATTTCATTTGTTAAATATTGTAATGCGCTCAAATGTACTCATGATATACCTTCTAAACATATTTTTTCGAGGTCTGAAAATCTGATGTCACTTCTTGTGATGTACCTTCCTGTGTTGCCACGTGCAATGCCACGTGTTGTGATCTCATGTGCCATGATGTCACTTGTATACTGCCTAACTTGGTTAGTCCCCTCACTTCTGTTTTTTAGGACTTGTGCCCTGCCTGGAGTTCTACTGGAGTTTGCTCCATGGTGTGAACACCTGAGCCGAGTATGAGTCTCCATTTGAAAGTGGGTGAACCGCGCGAGTGAGTTCAAGAGTCAGCAAAATCTGTTTTTGTGACATGCTCCTGTGGCGTCAGCTGGCCTGTACATGCATCGTCATTGCTTAGTCATGTTGGCGTCATTGGAATTGTAGGTCATAATCAGGTCATTAAGCAGCTTGAACATTTAATACGAGTGTGTCAAAAATATTCCAGGGCATATTATTATTGTTCCAAGGCTAGAAAATTTTAAATGACAAGTCCTGAGATTAATAAAAAATGAAGTCATCTATATGACCATCTATAAATACTGTCATTGAATAGCTGTGCTTTGTCATGGGAGTTGAAGAACAAAAACAGCCTAAATCCGCTTGTGTGAATGAAACAAACATGCCATAAATAATCAAGGACATATTATTTTTTAACCAAGAAAAAGACCTGCGATGACAAGTCATAAAATTGTTAGGCCGTCTACATGGCCGTATAAGAACAGTCTAAGCATCTTGGGAAATGTGGTTTACACAATATGAACTCTTGGAGACATGTCAATATAAATTGTCATTTAGTAAAAAAAGAAATGTAAAAAAAAATCTAGTAATGCAGTAGTACAAAAATATTTTTAGTGCCTATTTGTGAGCATCCGTAAGCTGAGTGATGGAACACTCAGTGAAAACGCAGTGATGTGTAAAATGGAACATTGAGAAGTGTCCTTAAGATGCTTTCGAATGAGAAGAGCATCATTTGAACTGGAGATAAAGATATTACAATTTAAACTGCCTGTGCTTTGGCTGAGACATGTATTGAAAAAAAAACCTGACAGTCTACCTAAACATTGGAAGTTATTGATTACATATCTGCCCTACCTTTCGACACTATTATCTTAGGTAGGGTCCACGAGAGCCTGTCATTCAGTCCACTGCGATTAGTAGTAAGACGGAAAATACATCTCTTTTAAATTCGCAAAATATTTTTTGTGTTGATAGTTTGGTCCTCTCTTTTATTGTCCATTAAAATTTGTTTTCTGAATGTGCTTTTCTCATTAAATGGGCTTCTAATTTTAGGTGTAAGTCTACCCACTGGATACTGCTTCTGTGTGCAAGAATATGGTGTTTGACTTGGAGTGTAGCCTTGCCTACATATTTCATCCATAAGGTCATTTTAGAACATAAATGGCATTTTGGCAGTTACAATTTTATTTATTTTTTTAATAGTTTTTTATAGCGCGAACATGACCCTTGTGGGTATCAGAGCGCTTTACAGCATTACAGTAGTAAAAGCAGTAATATCACATTCACTACAAGTTCACTAACAGTCGAATAACATGGTTCCATCATTAAAACAACATATTGTCATAGTTCATCCAATGCAAATACCAGGCAGAGTTGAGAAGCAGGGGGGTAACATCTGTATTGCACAGAAGAGCTCATTACAGCGGTGGCCCCTCCATTAGAGCGGAGGAGCGCCGCCTCCCTGCCACCACCCACAAATAAAACGATAATAAAACGTTCTATTTTATTCCCCCTGAACCCGCCCCCAGGACTCTGACGAGTCTTGGGGGTGGGTCCAGGGGAGGACACTGTGCTGTGGGAGCGGTAGTGCACTCCCTTCTCTGCGCATGCGCGTCTCAGGCCGCCCAAACCCTAATGCACAGTGAAGCTTTCTCCAGCCCCAGCTGCGTTGCTGGGGCTGGAGAAAGTAGGCAGATGCTCCCATTCTGCCTAGGAGTGCAAAGTTCCAGCGCTCCGGCCAATCGTGATGCTGATTTAATGCAGCGTCGGGATTGGCCACAGTGCATTTTGGGAGCCTGTGCCCAGAAGACGGAAGAGCGTGATGCAGCAGACGGCGGCGATCTGGTAAGTTTTAAATTTCTTTTATTGTTCTTGACTCTGAGAACTGTTTAGGAAGTAGAAGAAAAACCTTTTTAAGGACTGGACCCGTTATGCCAATACTATGTTCCAAAAGGTCTAGGAGATTTGCGTGCTTCACCATATCGAATGCCGATTATAGGTCAAGGAGGACTAATAGACAGGCTTGGTTCTGGTCCAGCATTTTTAGTGCATCATCTACAATGTGTGTCATAGCAGATTCCGTGCTGTACCCAGCACAGAAGCCCGATTGAAATTGGTCTAATAGATGGAAATGATTGATGTGGTTGCAGAGCTGAATGTGAACGCATTTTTTCAAAAGTTTTGCCAGGGTAGGGATATTGGAAATAGATCGGAAGTTGTTAAGGTTAGTTTGGTCCACGTTTGGTTTTTTCAGAATGGGGGTAATCTGTCCTGATTTTAGGCAGTCAGTCCTGGAGGAGGGAGGCATTAACAATCTTGGTCTGGATTGGGAGTAATGCAGGTATGATTTCCTTGAAGAATTTCGAGGGAAGAGGGTCATTGAAATGGTTCTATGGTTTCAGCCTAATTAAGATTTTATTAATGGTGTCTTCATCAAATGTTCTAAAGGAGTTCCATGAGGTGTTATTTTTGGGGTAAAGACTTGGAGAGCATACTGGAACGAAAGGCCTGGAGGGAATGGGCAGGATTGAGGGGGGATAGGTCGTTGTTTCAAGGCCATCTGCTGGTCATTTCTCATGGTTTCTTCCTTCTGCAGAAAGAAGGAGGCGAATTCCTCACAGTTTGGAAGCGAGCTGGTTCCCACCAGTGACTGGGTGTGCAGTTCGATTGTGCTTTTATGAGATTAAATCGTTTTTTGGGTCGGTTACTGGCTTGATCGAGTTGGTTTCTGAAGAAGTCTACTTTAGAAATTCTGATGTTTTTGTAGTAACTGTTCCTTAATGATCCCAGGTGCTTGAGATGCTTAATGGACGGGTCAGATCTTCATTGATGTTCGGCTAATCTCAAGTTACGTCTTTCTGTGTTGAAACTACCATTGTACCATGGTTTGGAGATTTTAGTGGGCATTCTTTTTAGTTGGAATGGAGAGATTGAGTCAAGAACAGTTTCCATGGAGCCAGTGTATGATTTATAAGATCAAGGAGAGCTCTTCAGGGGTAGTCAAGATGTTGTGACTGACAGAAGTCAGAGCATTCCCGTCGATGTTGTGCATGTTCTTTTACCAGATTTTGGGCTTGGTTCGATGTGCTGTGTGTTGTTTATCAAAACTTCTGTGATGAGGAAAGTAATGTGGTGGTGGACGGTCCAATCACAGGGTAGGATAGATTCCATCTGAATTGAGTTGGGCTTTGCAATGATAAGATCGAATGTAGATCCTATGTTGTGAGTGGGCTTGTCTCAGAATTGAGTCATTTTCAGGTCTGCAAGAAAGGATTTGAAGCTGTTGACTGCTGGGTCATTCAAGTCATTCCAATGTAGATTGAAGTCTCAGAGGAAAATTTGAGGAAGTTCTGATCAACAGAACGGAAGCTTCACAAATTACACTGTAGTGTGGTCTAGTGGGGACTTCCATTTCTCTTAAGCTTTTGCCAATTTAACGGCAAAAAAAAGTTTTCTCCAGTCAATTTTCATTAACATTAATGATTTCCCAGTGGCTGTTGATGGGTTTTTTTAGACAGAGAAGTTGGAAAACGTAGTCACGCATGTTAGTCTTTTATTTTCTGGTTTAATGTAGTCTTCCAGTAGAGCCTTGTTATTAGTTCAAACTCTCTTACGTACTTTTGTAATGATTTGTTCAGGCTGGCCACACATCCATAAGTTATAACTGAGCTGCGCAACTTGGTTGTTTTAGGAGGAAAAGAAAGCTGCAACAATTTTTGTATATCCTCGGAGCTTGACCCACAGGTAAGTTCTCTCTCAGTGCCGTACGCTGGTGACTTTTGAAAAATAAGTAGAGAATTTTTATCTGTAAGCTTTGAGAAAACCATGGTTTCGAGTCTACCATCCTTTACCACCAAAAGGATATCAAGGAATGGAACTTTATTCTTGTGCAGTGTCATTATAAAGTGTAAGGAACAATAGAGTTGATCCACTGTAGAAAGGAACCTGCCTCGTGCCCCATTCTTATCCAAATAAGTAAAATATCATCAGTATATCACCATAGTTAAATACGTTCCCTAAATGGATTATTTTCAGGAAGGAATTTAGTTTATTATTTTATTTATTTATTTGAGTTTTATATAGCGCTGGCTAAACCCAAAGGTTTACATGTTTAGGGAATAAGTTTACAACAAGTACATGACGAGAGTCAAGTGGGAATCACAGGAGGGCATATAGAAAAATATAGGAGAACAGAGCATTCAAGTAAACACAGCGAGAGCACAGTAATATATATTAATCAAGCAATTGGGTACTGGGGAAGAAGATAGACTTCGAGTCAGCATAGTCAAATTGTCAGGGGACTTCCGACAGTTGATTAAGTGAGAAGTAAATAAAGATTCACTAGACTTAGGGCACATACACTGCCCATGCTCGTGCTTCCCTCTCTGCAGAAACAGGGTCTCTTTAAATCTGAAGATTTTCTTAATTAATACGAAGTTCAGGCACTCCATGGCAAACTTTACAGCTGTATGAAATGCCTAGTCCATGTATCTTAGGAGGTCTACTTTAACACCCAGCATGGCAGTTTGTGGGATATTAGTAAACAAATCTTCCACATCTACAGTGATAATGACTCACTGGGTCAAAGGTCAATATTTTTTATGACATTCAGGATATTTTTTAGGTAAGTTGGCGCATTTTTGAAAAGTGGTTGTAAGACAAAGTCTGCAAATTGTGAAAAAGGTTTTAGCATAGAGCCAGTGCCCGACACGATTGATCTGCCAGGAGAAGGGATTTTGTTTTTGTGTATTTTGGTAAGACATAAAAAAAATGTGCATGGTCTGTTTGTATTGATGAAACCACCGCCTTGTTTGCATATCCAACCTAATAAGATGACTTCCTCGACCATAGATTTAATTTTAATTTTCGGAGATTAGTTAGGGTCATCTTTGAGTAACTTGTAATGTTCGATAGAAGTCATTCTCCTCTGTACATTGTACAATTTAGCACCACAAAGGATCCCCCCGTTATCCTCTGGTTTAATGATATTGTCTTTGACATAAGGCTTAGAGCTCTTTTCTTCTTTTTCGGGAAGTTTAAATATTTGTTAGTATGTTTTCAAATTTCATAACTTCTGCAAGAACTGCTTTCTGAAAGGTCAGTACTTCTAGCAGAATGGTGTTAGATGGTGTGTAAAATGTGGACTTTCTTTCTAGCCCAGTTTTATTGTCATTCTCCCATTTTGGGTGAAAAAAAGTGGAGATCCGGCTCACTGAAAATTGATGAAGTTCTCCACTGGCTTCAAAGGGGTTGTGGTTAATAGTAGGGGTGAATACCAGGTCACTTTGAAAAAGACAGGCGAGCATGGTGTGAAGGGAGTACCCCAGTGAGCGTAAAGAACTAGAGTATTTGAGGAGCATTGCTGGAGTGTGGATCCGGCAACACACGTCTCCGCTGAGCTCCAAGTCTAGGGGTTTTCGGTTTGTAGTCATAATGGTTATAAGTGTGGTGTCTTACACATTAAAAGAATACCAAAAGATGAATACTCTTGCAAGATGTCTTTATTCACCTCATCCACCAAACAGCCCCACTCCAACTGACAAATAAAGAACCTACAACATCCTTTGGTTCTGAGTGGAACCCATGGTGATGTCACACAAATGACGATATCACACATCTTCCCTCTTTACAGAAAAATGAATAAAACATGGTAAAATGAGTAAAACAAGGTAACAAAAGGAACGAACTTAACACACATAGGGGCCGATTCCGATCTCGGTCGGAGGCGCACCCAACACCATTCGGTCGGGAAAAAAGCCATGCGAAAGCCTGTTTCCCGACTGATCCGTACAGCACACCGAGCGAGTAAGTACGATGCGCACAACAGCAAAGAATCCGGCCGAGCCGTACTCACCCAAACCAGGTCCTGTTCCCCGACCGAGGCGAATCCGGAAACGCAGAGATCGAGTCGCACGGAAGGAAAAATGCAGCTCCGGCCGAGCGAGTACGATGCGCTTTCTGTACGCGCCGAACCCGTCGCTACGCACGGCACGTCAAAGCATCCGGGAGAGGCGCACATAAGCTCCGATTCGCGCCACAACACGATCCACGGCTACGAGACGAACACGCCAGCGACGAGGACGAAGCGACGAGGACGACGCGAAGTAACGAGAAGGACGAACGACACGAACCAACCATGTATCCCTTCGTCCCGATCATACCAATATTCTACTTTTACTACCGGAACAGGCACGGACGCGTACGGCGCAGAAGGTAAGCCAGACACCAACCACAAAACACATACAACACGTACACGACACATCACACACACACAGAGGGATGCAGAATATACTTACACCAGCAACAGCAGCACCATAGGGGCGGGATGCCCATCACCAATGCCACATATGCACACAGGGGCCTGAATGCGCACCACCACCCCTACCCAGGGGGGCAGGATGCCTACCACTACTACCACCCTCACCCAGGGGGGCTGGATGCCTACCACTACTACCACCCTCACCCAGGGGGCTGGATGCCTACCACCACCCTTAGCCAGGGGGGCTGGATGCCTACCACTACTACCACCCTCACCCAGGGGGGCTGGATGCCTACCACTACTACCACCCTTACCCAGGGGGGCAGGATGCCTACCACTACTACCACCCTTACCCAGGGGGGCAGGATGCCTACCACTACTACCACCCTTAGCCAGGGGGGCAGGATGCCTACCACTACTACCACCCTTAGCCAGGGGGGCAGGATGCCTACCACCACCCTTACCCAGGGGGGCTGGATGCCTACCACCACCCTTAGCCAGGGGGGGCTGGATGCCTACCACTACTACCACCCTCACCCAGGGGGGGCTGGATGCCTACCACTACTACCACCCTTAGCCAGGGGGGCAGGATGCCTACCACTACTACCACCCTTAGCCAGGGGGGCAGGATGCCTACCACTACTACCACCCTTAGCCAGGGGGGCTGGATGCCTACCACTACTACCACCCTCACCCAGGGGGGCAGGATGCCTACCACTACTACCACCCTTACCCAGGGGGGCAGGATGCCTACCACTACTACCACCCTTAGCCAGGGGGCAGGATGCCTACCACTACTACCACCCTTAGCCAGGGGGCTGGATGCCTACCACTACTACCACCCTTAGCCAGGGGGGCTGGATGTCTACCACCACCCTTAGCCAGGGGGCTGGATGCCTACCACTACTACCACCCTTACCCAGGGGGGCATGTTGCCTACCACTACTACCACCCTTAGCCAGGGGGGCAGGATGCCTACCACTACTACCACCCTTACCCAGGGGGGCAGGATGCCTACCACTACTACCACCCTTACCCAGGGGGCAGGATGCCTACCACTACTACCACCCTTAGCCAGGGGGGCAGGATGCCTACCACTACTACCACCCTTAGCCAGGGGGGCTGGATGCCTACCACTACTACCACCCTTACCCAGGGGGGCAGGATGCCTACCACTACTACCACCCTTAGCCAGGGGGGCTGGATGCCTACCACTACTACCACCCTCACCCAGGGGGCTGGATGCCTACCACTACTACCACCCTCACCCAGGGGGCTGGATGCCTACCACCACCCTTAGCCAGGGGGGCTGGATGCCTACCACTACTACCACCCTTAGCCAGGGGGCTGGATGCCTACCACTACTACCACCCTTAGCCAGGGGGGCAGGATGCCTACCACTACTACCACCCTTAGCCAGGGGGCTGGATGCCTACCACTACTACCACCCTCACCCAGGGGGCAGGATGCCTACCACTACTACCACCCTTACCCAGGGGGGCAGGATGCCTACCACTACTACCACCCTTAGCCAGGGGGGCAGGATGCCTACCACTACTACCACCCTTACCCAGGGGGGCAGGATGCCTACCACTACTACCACCCTTACCCAGGGGGCAGGATGCCTACCACTACTACCACCCTTAGCCAGGGGGGCTGGATGCCTACCACCACCCTTAGCCAGGGGGGGCTGGATGCCTTCCACTACTACCACCCTTACCCAGGGGGGGCAGTATGCCTGCCACTACTACCACCCTTAGCCAGGGGGGGCAGGATGCCTACCACTACTACCACCCTTACCCAGGGGGGGCAGGATGCCTACCACTACTACCACCCTTACCCAGGGGGGCAGGATGCCTACCACTACTACCACCCTTAGCCGGGGGGCTGGATGCCTACCACTACTACCACCCCCACTCATAGGATGGACAATGCATGACACAACCAGCACACCACAACCTAGGGAATGCAAGAAGAAGACATCCCCCCAACACCATGACAAGCATGTGTAGACTGTGTCAAATGCCTACAACACCGAACATGACTTTGAACATACAATGTGACCCCCTAGCACATGTGCCACACATATATGTGTGTGGCACCCACAATGCAAGCAGGCCATGACCATTGTGGCAATGGGGTCCAAACCCCCATCATCACAGTGACCAAAAGGTAAGTGTGGGGTCCATAGCTGAAGCACACTTTGAGCATTGTGGCAATGGGTTCCAAACCCCCATCATCACAGTGACCAAAATGTAAGTGTGGGGTCCATAGCTGAAGCACACTTTGAACATTGTGGCAATGGGGTCCAAACCCCCATCATCACAGTGACCAAAAGGTAAGTGTGGGGTCCATAGCTGAAGCACATTTTGAACATTGTGGCAATGGGGTCCAAACCCCCATCATCACAGTGACCAAAATGTAAGTGTGAGGTCCATAGCTGAAGCACATTTCGAACATTGTGGCAATGGGGTCCAAACCCCCATCATCACAGTGACCAAAATGTAAGTGTGGGGTCCATAGCTGAAGCACATTTCGAACATTGTGGCAATGGGGTCCAAACCCCCATCATCACAGTGACCAAAATGTAAGTGTGGGGTCCATAGCTGAAGCACATTTCGAACATTGTGGCAATGGGGTCCAAACCCCCATCATCACAGTGACCAAAAGGTAAGTGTTGACAAAGAAAGAGGTGCAACTGCCAAACTGCATGGATGGTTCCTGGTCACAGAACAACAAACACATCAGTGGCAAAGTAGTGTATGTGTCCCATTGCAACATAAATTGGGGGAGCCAAATCCTGCAGTGCAAATAAGACATACCTTTGGCCATGTGCAGACAAACAACACCCATGGGGGCTGACACCGTCAACAATCATCAATGACACAATGACAGAAGTGACCATCAGAATGCAGACCCACATATTTGCACCAATGGGCACACACATGCAGATACCCTGTGGAGACTGCAGATGTGAGGTGAACAGATACCATACCATGGCAGCAATGGGACACACAAACCATGATCATTGTGCTGACCGATGACCTAGGAGTCCCAGGGACAGCAGGGGAAACCCACCAAACTACATACAGCCAATGGCACACCCAAGATATGCCAATGCAGTGGTGCAGATGCACAAACACAAACCGGCAGACCCACACTGCACATCATACACAACAGGTGAGGGGGGTGCCAGTGTCCCCAGGCAACCACACAACACATCAGGAGACCTGAATACCAATCATACAGATGTGCATACAGTGCCACACAAAGGTAACTCATGGATCCAAATCCCCTATGTGGGCAAGCAGGCATTGTCAGATGAGAGGGAGCACAAATCACACATGTCACACAGGCACGTAGGGACAGCAACTGACACAGCAAGACACAGACACACCACAGCACCACCCCAGGGCCCCCACAATGTGGTGACCCTGGGCTGCATTACAATCCCACTGTGATGACAAAGCTAAATGTGGTTCACACTGTGAACCACAGTCATGTGTCCTGAGCAACAAACTACCATCACACCTACACAAGCACAAATCAAACAGCATGGCCAGTAAGCCAAGGCCAACATGGAGGCAGGGGCCTAGCCGGGCAACAACTCTTATCTGCACACACTCAACACCACACCCCTCGACCTCCAACAATGTGCAGCAGTGAAGCACACATGCACTGGTGACATTGCACATGCACCCATGACTATTCCAGGGTGGTGGGTGGGAACCAAGGTGCAGAAACACATCACACATGGACACTCAACAAGACTCCTGAATGTCTGACACACTGCACACTACGCTGTACATGGACATGACGGCAATACCACACCAACCAATGGGATCCCAGCCACAGTCACACACCAATGAAGAAGCCAAGGTCACCCACAAAGAACACACATAGACAACAACCAACATTGCAGCCCGGACCCTGAGGAGTGCCAGCAGTCACACACACAACGTGTCACAATCACTGAAAGATAACACAAACTGGAAATCACATGACAGGGGCAAACAACAAGTGCCAAGGGAAACCTGACTGTGACCCATCTGCGTCTGCACACAAACTCAGCCCTGACAGCAAACACACCTATGGGTGACACCCTGATGACCAGTAATGTGCCATGCACCCACATCACAGAGAACCCAGGGAGAAGACTTTGGGGAACATAGCTCAACTCAGCTAGCATCACAAACAGGTACAACACTAGGGATCACAGCATGCACAGCTAAACGGAAGTGAACACACAGACATGCACATACAACACACACCTTGGGCGCAGGCAATGTCACAGGAGTACACACTGCCATGAGGGGACTCCACTCCTGTGTGAGGAAAGCTGTGCCATATGTTGCCTCAGTAGGGCCCCATCATGTCAGCTGAGCACTTGGTCACACAATCAACAATTAGCACCAAATGAGGGCTCCCGTCACATCCGCCTGGTCATGGAAGTGCCAACGGAATCATCAGTACAGATCCAACACACTTGTATAGCAATGTTGCACTGACAACACAGATGAGTCCTTCCCCATTGATGCCCAAACCTGCATGTCCACTGGAGATGGCCACACGGTCAGGGAAGTAGACGAATTGAACAATGGCAGGCACAACAGATGTGCAGGGGTGGAAGCCACAGATGTGAAATTGCCAATCTAAGTAGGAAATCCCATTGCCAAATACTGAACACATGACACCCTCAGATGCTGCTATGGATGACATGGATACACCACAGGATAGGACACATTCCCCCTGGACCACATGGGTTCCTGCACAGTAACACTTCATTATCATGAGACCAAATATCACCATCACTGCAGCAAGGGCATGGTTAGCATCATCAACATCATGTACATCAGAAGCAAAAGCACTAGAGAACAGAAAGTTGCTTTATTCAGCATATGTGGCATTAAAAGTAGAAGTCCGGTAGAACATAAACAAAGGCCAATGGCCAGTCCATCAACAAAGTCACAAGTGGGTGACAGTGGCAGATGCCACCCTACACATGCCTGCACAAAACCAGGGACAATCCACTAGGAGGGGCAACCGGGGGGTAGGCCAGGCACCGCAGGGACAGGATCAGGGCTCACCAGGAGGAAGCAGGGAAGGGGTGGTGGGTGCTGGAGAGCCACTGACAACTGCAGTGGAGGTGTCTGACATGGTGTGTGCCGGCACAACTGGGGGGCATGGCTCAGATGTTGTGGGTGCCGGCACGACTGCAGTGGACCCTGCAGATGGAGTGGACAGGTCCGCCACTGCAGTGCCCAAGTCAGACAGGGTGGTAGTGGACTCCACTGCAGTGCCTACCACCAGGGGAGGAGAATGGGGAACAGGCAAGGTGGGCTGGACAGAGGGGGAGGACACCCTCACCACATCAGTGGCACAGACAAGCGCAGCGGGGGTGTGGTGCCGGGAGAGCAAGTGGCAGGGGGAGAAGGCCGGAGCCTCTTGGGGATGGTATATCTGTGGGTGGGGGAACCTGGGGCAGGGTGTGGTGGGGGCACCTGTGGAGTGGGGGCCTGAGGGATGGAGGAAGGAGACCTGGTGCTTGAGCTGCAGGGCGGCGGCGGGGTCTTGCTCTTACCACTCCGGGGGACTTGCGGGTGGGGGCCTCAGTCTGTCTGCGCCTGGGGGAGGGTGTCCGGGGGCGAGGGGCACTCTGCTCCGTGTGTGGGGGCTTCCTCTTCCCCCTGGATGCTGGAGCAGCTGGATCGGAGGGGAAGAGGCCGAGGTCACTGAGGAAGAGGCGCTGGGTCTTTGGGGTTGCAGGTGAGGCAAGGGAGGGTGCTTTGGAGGGAGAGGCAACTGAGGACTGCGCAGTGCCCGTGGATGCGTGTGTGTGTACCAGGGCCCCATCCCCTGTGAGTCTGGTTTCAGTCCCCTGACTGTGCGTGCGTGTGCGTTTTGTTTGTGGCGTGTGTGTCTGTGTGCTGGACGTGTGTGTGCTGGTGTGTGCCTGTGCCGGTGTGTGTGTGCTTGGGACGGGTAAGGTGCTGGGGAGTGTGGATGGAGCAGAGGCACGAGGGGTGAGGGACTGTCTGAGGAGGGACACTGCTGCCGTCAGGGAGGAGTCCATGGACCTATTGCCCCTCTGTAGGTCAGACATGCCAGATGAGATGCCCTCCATGAACGACACCAGCTGAGTCAACAGTGCGCATGGAGGACACTCAGCATGGCTGTTTGCCCTACATGGAGCTGGCGAAGGAGGTACACAGACTCCTCACTCAGGGCAGCAGGGGACACGGGCAGTGGGTGCGGTGCCTGGCCCAAAGGAGACACGCTCCCGAACATGGGAGCCTCCACGGACCTGGGGAATGGGAGCCGATGGGAGGGCGGTGGTGGTGCTGGTGGTGGCGGGGACAGCAACACTAGCTGGGGTGTGGTGGCTGCTGACACCCGCCTCCACAAGGGAGTCATCCTCCGAGTTGCTCTGGTCCTCAGCTGAGGTGGATGGTGCTGAGGACTCCTCGGTGTGGCTCCCCTCGCCCTCCGTGCCACTGGGTCCCTCCGACCACTCCTCGGCTGCTGACCCAGTCTGGCTCTCTGGCTCCTCCTGGTCCGTGGAGCTGTCCCCTTCCGTGGCCGTGGATGTATCTGCAAACAATGGGGAAACAGACAGACATCAGTCACCTGCACCAAACGCACACACCACTGTGAGCACAGCACATTACAGAGCAAGCCCTGGCATCATTAGTTGTACATTGCTAAAAGTGCCCTAACTGAACAGGAGAAGCCAATTGTCAGTCTGATGCCAAGCATGGCACTCACATCCCACATGGCCTTGCACCCATCTGTCTGGTGTCTGTTGGATTGCAACACCCCAGTGTGGACACATGCACCAAGTACACAGTAGTTGGACAGTGCAGAGGACACGGTGTGGCATGTGGACATGCACACATCACAGCTCTTGCCACTGAGTCAGTACAGGTTTCCGGATGAAAGGGATGCCCAGAGTCAAATAGGAAATGCATGTGATGCATACCAGCGACAGACACCATGATGCACCCATGTCCTGATAGCCATCGCCACAATGGTGTGCATGTAGCACATGTCACTCCCCTGCAGGACCACCAATAAGTTGACACATGCCATGGCAGAGGCATGACTGCTAAGTCATACATCACTGTCTCAGTGATGTATGACTTGGCAGCCAGACAACAACACTATGCACTGTGTCACAATAGTAGGTCATGGGGAATGCAAGTCCTGGAGCTGCACAAGTGCACATGTACATCCCCCACTCAACACATCATCTTAACCCTCATCTGTCCAGGTCATACCTATTGGACATATGGGAGACCTGTGACACTACCCTCTGAACCTTAGCCCCTCACAATTTGCTGTGAATGGGGAACAGCTGCCTGAACTTCACATTCGCATACCCCAGTCTGCACGGGCAGCTGATCAAACACCTATGTGACACACAAGTATCGTCTCCTATGGTCACATCTCCAGGGGCATGCTGAGCCCCTACCAAGAAACACCCCAGCAGTCCTGGCAACTAATCCACAGCACACTGACACAGAGGCAGACACCTGAGGGGTCAAATCACTGTGCACAATGTGTCAGCTGATACACGGGAGTTGGAGTACAGAGTTCATTGCATGGCCTGGAGTAGGCATGACTGTCCTGCTCCACATGAATGAGGGATGTGCCCTGGACAGTGGATAGCTGGCTATGTATGTGTGACACACGTAATCTGCACACTCCTGGGGCCCAAACATTGTTCCCACCCGCTGCATGGGCGTGTGCCACATACCCCAGGCACATGTGGTGGCTCAGCTCAGCAAGTGGACCGCATATCAAAGCAACACGCAGATCACATGTCCGAACACAGGCGTTGTGTGAACAATGGACCCACCCATGATGCCCACCACAGAGTTAGGGAAACAGATGCTGTCCCCCACCTTTAGTGAAGCAAACTGCAAGGACACAGTCCCAAGTGACACAATTCCCTGAATGTAAGGGCCACACCCTGGGTATCAGATGAGCAGTGGGCAGTGCACAATAGAGGGACATGGCTCCTGGACAACATGACTGCTGCACTGTGGCAGTTGAACCAGGCCAGAGGAGGGCATAAAGCATGTAATACAGAGTTCACAGTGCAGTCTTTGACTCACCCCCTCCTTGCTGCTGTCTGGCCTTCAGCTGCCCATCCAGGTCTGGAAACACCACCGCTAGGATCTGGAGCATGTGGGGGGTCAGGGTCCATGTTCCGCCCCTCCTGCGAGGAGGCGACAGCTTCAGCTGGACCTGTGCAATCCTCCGGGTCCAGCCCCGAAGGTCCTGCCACCTCTTCTGGCAGTTGCGGATCCAGCGCTTGTAGACCCCCACGGACCGGACGGCCCGGACGATGTCCTTCCAGATCTCCTGCTTCCGATGGGCATTAACCTGTCAGGATGACAAAGTGAAAAGGCCATTACTACACATGCAACATATCCGTGCATGACACAGTTGTATATACATGTCTCAATCACAGGGGCACATGATGTACACAGGCAGTGCAAAGCTGCCCATGGACAGTTTGCCAGACGTCACTACATGGTATCATTGCATGGGAAGTAAAACCTTGTTCAAATGCACTGTCACTGCACCATACCTGTCCAGTGCATGTCACTACACACTATGGGGGGTGACAACTACTCAGTGAGCCTGCTAGCCAGTGGCGTGCAGACTTTCAGCCTTGCTAGTCAGACAAAATGCACATTCAGAAAGGCAGTGCACAGAACACTCACCTGCTCCCCTGGTGTCCCATACAGCTTGATGTACTGTGGAAGTAGGCTGTCCAGCAGGGCCTGGTTCTCTTCAAGGCTGAAGGCTGGGGCTCTCTCCACAGTACGTGCCATTGCAGGGTCCAGAGGGGCAGAGACAGCAGCAGTGCAGTGGCAGATGTCGTCCTGGAGCATGTAGTGCAGGCAAGTGAGCTCTCAGGGGAACAGCCAGCAATATATATGTGCTGGAGAGGCAGATACTGTCCCTTGTGTCCAAAGTGATAGGTCCAAGTCGTTTGCATCTTCTGAATCTGGCCAATCCATGGAATAGCAGCACCAAAACACGCCCACAGCATCCTTCAAATCTTCAACTTCATGACATACATGATTTTGCAACATTGTTGTGGGTGACCAACTGATTTTCCAGCAACCGACTCGTTCGAAATTCGAAAACGCGTCCGTTGCCAGGCAAGCCCATTGTCAATGGGTGCGCACCGATCGGTCCATTGCGGTACAACACGTACAGGGTACAACGTGTACCCGACACATTGAATGCAATGGGCCGGCCGGGGCACCGATCGGTCCATTGCAGTACAATGCGTACAGGGGTACAACGCGTACAGGGTACAACGCGTACCCGCACATTGAATGCAATGGGCCGGCCGGGAGCACCGATCGGTCCATTGCAGTTCAACGCGTACAGGGGTACAACGCGTGCCCGCATACATTGAATGCAATGGGCCGGCCGGGGCATCGATCGGTCCATTGCAGTTCAACGCGCGTACAGGGGTACAACGCGTACCCGCACACATTGAATGCAATGGGCCGGCCGGGGCACCGATCGGTCCATTGCAGTTCAACGGCGTACAGGGGTACAACGCGTACCCGCACACATTGAATGCAATGGGCCGGCCGGAGGCACCGATCGGTCCATTGCAGTACAACGCGTACAGGGGTACAACGCGTACCCGCACACATTGAATGCAATGGGCCGGCCGGGGCACCGATCGGTCCATTGCAGTACAACGCGTACAAGGGTACAACGCGTACAGAGTACAACGCGTACCCGCACACATTGAATGCAATGGGCCGGCCGGGGCACCGATCGGTCCATTGCAGTACAACGCGTACAGGGGTACAACGCGTACCCGCACACATTGAATGCAATGGGCCGGCCGGAGGCACCGATCGGTCCATTGCAGTACAACGCATCACTGTACATGTGACTGGCATATGTCAGCATGCCTGTCTCAGATGGACATATGCCAGCCACAGATAGCTCCCAGGAGTGAGGGGCACACCTACATCACGACAGCCTGTCCAAACTTTATCATAAGGCATGTAAGGCTGCATTTCCTATTGTGTGTATGTTGGTGTACATGTTGTCCTGTGGGTGTCACCTGTGGGCAGCCACCCCCAGGCTGTGCACGTGTTCATGGGGACAGGATCCTGGGTGTTACGTGTACATGACCACTGTGATGTGCAACTGTTCATATCTGTGCATGTGCCATGGTCACATTTCACGGTGGTGTATGTCATGTCACATACCCCGTGAGTCCCATGTGGGACGGTATGTTTGAGCCAGGGTGTCCCAGTGGCACAATAGTGATGGTCCTCCACAGTCTTTGTGCATGTAGTGTTTACAATGTCTCTGATTTCATGTGCACAATGGGAGACAGTCTCCACATCCAGGTTGTGTGTGCATGGACTTTGATGTTGTGCGTGTGTGTGTCACAGACGTCCATGTCTGTCCTGCCGTGGCAAGTGGGGCCACTACCTGTGGGGGTCATGGTTGTTTTGCTGTGGTGTATACATGATACTCCATGTAATGCCAGTGTCCATGTGGCAATACAGGGTCCCTGGGAATGTACCTGTCGTTGAGCTGTGGTGCCTGGGGCACATCTGTCCTCACATGTCACTGTGGGGGGTTATTGTGACACGGCAGCAGGAGATGGGAACTGTGACACGGCCTCATGATATCCAATGGGCCAACCTGGGACTAATTGATGCCACCTATTGGACCGTGTTGACAGATGTTGGCCATGTATGTACCATACATGTCCTTCCGGAACTGCACACTTCATGTAGTTGTGCCTCATAATGTGTGTTGGGATATTGTGTGTTCAATGCCGCATATGTGGGGTGACTGACAATCTTGCTTACTTCTCCTCTGCACTGCAGGGCTCCTGCTGTCCATCGACCATTCCCAGACCTGGCAACGATGGTGGAACGGGACAGCATCCGGCGGTACCGCTTCATCAGGCAGCTGATTGAGGATTTGGCAGTGCAGTTGTCCCCACATTTGCAGCCTGGCCGGCCGTATCCTACAGCGCTGACCCCCAAGGTGAAGGTGATGGCAGCCCTACACTTCTTTGCCACCGGTACCTTCCAACATACTGTGGCCACTGCTGGTGGGATGTCACAGACCATGTTGAGCCGTGTGCTCCGCGATGTTTTGGCGGCAATGTTGCTATTCCTGAACCGGTACATCTATTTCCCTAGACTGCGACGACTCACTGACGTGAAGAGTGACTTTTATGCCCTGGGGAGGATGCCGCATGTCATTGGCTCCATTGATGGGACACATGTGGCTTTGGTACCACCACAGGCCCAGGAGCAGGCCTACAGGAACCGCAAGCACTACCACTCGGTCAATGCACTGGTGGTGTGTCTTGCAGACATGACCATCACACACGTGTGTGCCCGTTTCACTGGTTCAGCACACGATGCCTTTGTGATGAGGAGTAGTCGCATCCCCAGGATGATGGCACAGATGCAGAACCAGCGTGCCTGGCTTGTCGGTGTGTACTGACTTTGTGCCATTGTGTGTGATCTGATCTGTAGTATTCCGCCCACTTTTCCAAGTCAGCTAATGTGCACTTGTCTGTCCGTAGGTGACTCGGGATACCCCAACATGCCATGGTTGCTGACACCCCTCAGGAACCCTGTGACACCAGCCCAGATGCGCTACAATGAGGCACATGGTCGGACCAGGAGAGTGATTGAGCGGACATTTGGTCTCCTGAAGAGCCGCTTCCGCTGCCTGGACAAGACCGGAGGGTCCCTCCCATATGCCCCTGCGAAAGTGTGCAAGATTATCATCGTCTGCTTCATGCTCCACAACCTGGCAGTGCGGAAGGAGTTGCCTCTCATCCAGGATGACAATGACCAACATCCGCCACCTGTGGAGGATCCTGGCCTGGACCACGATGCCAGTGACGATGATGATGATGATGATGGTGATGTCCGCACACAGCTCATCACCAACTTCTTTAGCTGAATGTGAGTATCCTGAGGTGTCATGTCAATGATGTGAGTTGGCATGATGTGTAGGTGGTGCTCTGGTGCTGTTGGAGTGTGTCCATGGGCTACTTGACTGGATGTGTGTTGCGATGTGTGCTTACAGGTGGGCTGTACTCCCCAACAGTGTTGACATGCTAACTTGGTTCTGGGTGGGTATCTTGTAACATGTATTGTGCATGAGTTTTGCTGTTCTGTCCTGTACTCCATTGCTTTTGACTGTGTGTCATTTCTGTCCTTCACAGGGTACTTTCAGATTCGTTTGGTCAACTGTGTCCACCGACGACGTGATTGCACTTCCAGGCTGGTAGCTGTTGTGTCCCTACAGGTGATGTGCGCCACACCCATGGACTTCCTTCCGTCTACAGTTGTTGACTGTGTGCCCGCTGCCAGGTGGGATTACCTTGCATCTGTAGTGGTTACGACATGTTGCAACTGTGTAATAAACCTGTGCTTCACTTTGTGATGTGCGTTGTCTGTGGTCACACATTTGAGTGCCATTTGCTTACTGCACCTGTGGGCTACTTGACTACAACTGGGAATGGGTGTGGTGTCTGTGCATTGCACCGTCTTCCCTGGCAACATCAGTGTAGGCAATGAGTCAGATTGTCTAGGTGTGTATGTGTTGTGTAGCCCTGGTGGTGTGTCTCCCTCATATGTGTCACGTTGCCTTTACTCACATGCCTGTGTTGTCCTTGCTGTTGCAGTTCGCATACACAGTGTAATTTTGCAGTTCATCATCCCCATAACAGCACCCACGTTGGAATCACGACAGAGGCAAGTATGGTGTATTAGTGTGTTTATTGTGATACATTTGTGTGAATAGTGCATAGGATGGGTAGTGCTGTACATAAATCTTGCAATCCGAAGTTCCTAGGTGAATTGAAAGTCCTGGTAGACAGGATCCCCAGTATCGGGGCCACAGTTGTCTGACACATTGGTCCAACTTGTACTCCCCATGCAATGTGTGGGAGTAGTGTTGCCGTCAACAGGGTGAACAGTCTGTGCACAAAGGCGAACATCCAGATCAGGTTCAGGCTTCCTGGGAGTTGCGCTTGGCCATCGGCCTCTCACTTTCCCCTCCTCGGACGACCCCTCTTCTTGGGGGGGCCCTCAAGTACAGGCTGCTGCGGTGCAGGGGACTCTCCGCCAGAGTCATCCTCCCTCCCTGTGGCAGTTGCAGTTTGTTCGGCACCAGATGTTGTTGGCACACAGGGAGGTGTGGACTGGTTGCTGTTCATCTGGCGGAGGCATTGTAAAATGTCCCTGTGCACCGCCGTCATCTCATGCAGTGCATCCCACTTGGACTCCACGCGGGACATGTGTGAGTCCACGCGGGACATGTGTGAGTCCACGCGGGACATGTGTGACTCCACGTGGGACATGTGTGACTCCACGTGGGGCATGTGGGAGTCCAAGCGGGCATGATGGGCAGCCTGCTGCTGTTTCATGTCTCTGAGGAGCCCCACTACCTGGCTGAGGTCTCCGGTGCTGGACTGGTACGCATCAGCTATGCGTACCAGTTGTGGGTCATCATGCACACCAGCAACGTCTGCAAGCAGCGACCTCTGTCTCCCACCCCTCCCACCACCCCTGCTGACATGTGCAGTGTGTGCAGTGGCACGCACAGATAACCCTGGTCCACCTTGGGGGTTGGTGGTGGTGGTGGTGTCCATGGCCCCAGGTTGGTCCAGGGTCCCTGTGCTGGTGTTGCTCCTTGTTCTGTCCATGTCGGCAGGGATGGTATTTGTGGTGACAGTCGTTGGAGGGGTGGGTGCAGGGGTGCAGCTGGTGGTCCTTCTGGTGCTGCAGCTGGTGGTCCTGCTGGTGCTGCATGTTGACTTGCACCGGATGTGCCAGGTTGGTCTTCATCGTCCGAGGAGGACAGAGGCTGTACGACGCCAGTGAGCTCCGCATCCTCTTGAGCCTGGGACTGGGACTCCTCAGCGTCTGCTGCTGTGTCCCCATCATCACCTGTTTTTGGGAGACACAAACAATGTATGTTATGTTTCTGCAGGCATCAATGGTTGACACACATGACAGTTGTGACTGTGCCTCTGGGTGCGGGCCTGTACATTGCATTGTCCTAAGTCGTCACAGTCAGGGGTTGATATTGGTGTGGCACATTGTCCTGCATTATTTGGGCATTTCTATGTATTTTTTGGGGTGTGAACATGGTCTGCATTGGTTGTGTTTGGTTGACAGCCGGCCCTCCTTCCCACCCACCCAGCCAGTCAGATATCCCACCATGGAACGTGCTTGCATTGCAGGGAGTGGAAGTTGTCTCTCAGGATGTCAGTCAGTGGTGTCCTGCTGTTTGTTGGTGCACAGTTGGCAGCAGGGCCTTGTGCTCCCCACAGCAGTAGCCAGTGTCAGCCATCTTGTGAGTCCTTCTCCACTCCCTGTGATGTGAGCATGGTTCAGGGTGGTGTTGATGGGACAGTTCTGGGGGTGAGCTATGTCTGTGACTACGACTCCCATCATGCTATTGCCTCCACCCCACTTCCCAGCATTCCCATACTTCCTTTTGTGGGGAGTTCAGTGTGTGTGGGTGTGAGAGCAATGGCAAGATGGCTGACAGTGGTGTCCTGCTGTTGGTTGGTGTGCAGTACCCAGCATGCCCTTGTGCTCCCCACGACACAGCAACAGTGTCAGACATCTTTGATGGCCCTTTCCACTCTCTCTGGGATGTGCATGCCTGAGTGTGAGCTTGCTGGGCCATGTGGTGGGGGATGTAGAGCTGTGACTACGACTCCCATCATGCTATTGCCTCCACCCCCTTCCCAGCATGCCCATGCTTCCTTCCTTTTGACTCTGCTTCCCTGTGGGGTGGGCTGGCTGTGCTGACAGGATGGCTGGGAGTGTTGTCCTGGCAGTTGTTTGGCTAAAAGTCCCAAGAGTGGCCCTGTGCTTCACACAACATAACCCAGGGTGGTGGTTCTTTGTGGGATCTTGTGTTAGGATGGGGGGCATTGCATTCTACCAGGTGGGTTCTGTGGAGTTTGTGTTGGGGTGTGTGTGAGGGGAGGTGCTTGTGACTATGGTCAGTGCTGCAAGTCCTCCTTCCCACCCAGCTAGCCAGATATCCCACCATGGAACGTGCTTGCATTGCAGGGAGTGGAAGTTGTCTCTCAGGATGTCAGTCAGTGGTGTCCTGCTGTTTGTTGGTGCACAGTTGCCAGCAGGGCCTTGTGCTCCCCACAGCAGTTGCCAGTGTCAGCCATCTTGTGAGTCCTTCTCCACTCCCTGTGATGTGCGCATGGTTCATGGTGGTGTTGATGGGACAGTTGTGGGGGGGCAATATGTGTGACTGCGACTCCCATGATGCTATTGGCTACACTGACTTGGCCAGCATACACAGAATTCCTTCCTTTGAGTGGTCTTCACTGTGTGTTGGTGTTGTTGTGGTGGCTACATGTCTGGATGTGTTTGTTAGTTCTATTTGTGCCACTGCCTAGCTGTAGTTGTAGTTGTGTTTGTACATGTTTTGGCACAGTTGGATGTGACTTTTTGATGGCATGTGTTGTGTTTAACTGACTGACATACACATTTTGGGATGATTCTGTTCTGGTTGCTGTGTAATTGCTATGAGTGCATGGTTTGACTCTCCCCTTGACAGTGATGTGTGTGTTTTGTGGCAGTATATTGTGTACATTTGTTGTGTACTCACCAGGCTCTGGGATGTCCTCTAGTCCATATACGCTCACTGGCGGAAGGATGGCCCGCACCTTCTCCTCCCAGGGCCTGAGGTATATTGGCTTGGCAGGAGGGCCACTGCCGGTGTATTGGCTGTTGATGTAGTCTTTCTTGAGCAGGTCCCGTACCCTCCTGCGCACGTCATACCACCTGTTCTGGATGTCGCTCTTTGTGCGCCGACATGGTGATTGTGCGTTCACCCTGTTGATGATCCTCTCCCACATCTTGGTTTTCTGGGAGATGGGGGTCTGTTGGACCAGTGTGCCAAACAGCTGTGGCTCTACCCTGAGGATCTCGTCTACCATGACTTCCAATTCACAATCTAGGAACTTGGGATTCTTCTTGGGGGCATGGTGATGGGTGGTGATGGTGAGTGATGTGTGTGTTGGTGTGCAGGTGAGGGTGTGCGAGTGTGTGTTTTGCTGGGTGTATGTGAGGTAGGTATTTGTTGGTGTGCTGATGGTGTGTGGCTTGTGTGAGGGATGAGCTGTGGGTGTGTGGTTGCTTTCTCTTGGGTGCTGGCAGTGGAATGGCATTTGCAAAGGCTCATGGTTGTGATTTGTGTCCTTTATATGGGTGGAGTTGTGGGTGTGTCTTTGTTCTCTGTCCCCACCCCCCCAGTATTTATTGGCTTGGTAATTGCTTGTTTGGCCTTTTTTGGGTGAATTTTCCTTTGTACTGTCTGTGTATGTTGGAAACGTTCTTGTGACCGAGTCGGACCCTGCATTTGTCTCGTACGGTCTTCTCCGTTTCGTTCACGCTGTGTTGGTGCAGTTTTCTATGCTGCGTACGCGTCGGTCGCGGTGTTTTGTGTTGCTTCGGCTCGGTTTTGTATGCGTGTCGGTCGTACGGCTTGGCCTCCGTCCGACTCGCTCGTGGTTTTCGCGCCTTGCATCGTACTTTGCGGTTTGGAGTTCGCGTGTACGTTTCGGTCGGATTTGTTCCGGGTGCGTGTCGGTCGGTTGGATTTGCGTGTTTTTCCGGCCGGATTGCTGTTTTCCGTGCGGCTCGGTCGGTCGACTTGGGTTCGGTACGGGTCGGTCGGATTTTTCACGCCTTGCATCGTACTTGGCGTGTCGGGCGCCACAGGTACGTGTCGGTCGGTATTATTTCCGGATCCGAGTCGGTCGGTGCTTTTTCTCGGCCCGAATCGGAATCGACCCCATAGTCTTTCAAAAACGAAGGTTGTCTACATACCCTCTGACTTTTAACTCTACTATAGACAGGCAAAGTGCGAGACCCTGCATAATATGAAATTTCACCATTAGATGAAGAACATTTTCCAAGATTCTCTTTCATAAAAACTGAATTTGGATTAGATCTGACAACAACAATTCTGCTTTTATTCCAAATCCTACCCTCTTCAGTCTTTACAGCATTCTTGAACATCTTGACAACTCTCCTCATTTTAGTATATTTAGACCAAGGTTGACAACCAACAGGTGACTTGATTTTTACAAAATCACCCACAGTCACATCAGACTTTTGTGCACATTTTTTTTATCAAAATACACTTTTCTCCTCTTTTGTTTATCAAGCTCTTTATACCTCCATTCACCAATGTCATTGTTTTTCAAACCTTGGTTCAAAACCATCCACCCTGGACACAACTTCGAGTTCGAAGCTCTACCCTTGAATAGCTCAAAGGAGTTCTTCCTGTTGTTGAATGAGGAGACATGCAATAAGCAGTGATTCTGTTTTGCAGAACAGTTTTCCAACAAAAATTACTTGCTCTAGCTAATTGAATACTTTCTTTTAGAGTTTTGTTCACCCTCTCAACAGCCCCATTCGTTTCAGGATGATAAACAGAACTTCGCTTATGGACAATGCCACAATCTTTCAAAAATGTATTCATTTCTGAAGAACAAAATTGTGGTCCATTATCAGAAAGAATAACATTGGGATAGCTCTCTCTTTTGAAAATTTCTTCTAAAAACTTTATCACACTGTGTGATGAAATATCTCTTACAGAGCTCACTTCTATCCATCTTGAGTACAAATCAACCACACAAATCAAATATGGAGTATCATTCACACCATGTAAAGGACCAACAATGTCAATAGCAATTTCATCCCAAGGATGAAGAGGAAGTCTCCTGCAGACCATGGGCATCTGTCTGTTTTTCAAAATTTTGTCACTCGCAGAACACTTGAAACAATCCCTCACCATCCTTTCAACTTCTAAGTCCATCCCCGGCCACCAGAATTGCATCCTCAAAGACTCTTTTGTCTTCACAATGCCTAAATGCCCCTCATGTGCGAGACTGAGAAGCTTATTCCGAATGCCCAGAGGTGGAATAAGTTTTGTCCCACGAATAAGCATACCATTCTTCACAGATAATTCTTCAGAAATCAAAGACCAAGGTTTCTCTAAATGTTTGTTTTTACCTAAGGACAACAACTCAATAACCTTAGAAATTTCCACATCTTTAATTAACTCACTCTTCCATTCTGATTCATCAACAGCACCCGAAGTTACTTCACAAACATTGATAACCTCATCTTCTAAACACTCTTCCTCCAGGTCAATCTCTTTAATATCCACCAACCTGGATAAACAATCTGCAGAATTATTATTCACACCTGGAATATAATTAACTTCAAATTCATATTCCTGGAGAGAAATAATCCATTTTCTAATGCGTGAAGAAATCGAATCAAGACCTTTTTTTAGAGAAAACATCCTTTAAGGGCTTATGATCAGAGCACCTTTACTTTCGTACCCCAAACCAAATTTCTGTACTTCTTTAGGGCCCAAAAAATAGCTAAAGCCTCTTTCGCAATTACAGAATAATTGAGTTCAGCTCCTCTCAAACATCTAGATGCACACGCTATCAGACGCTCCACACCACCACTCTTCTGAAGTAAAACTGCACCAATGCCCTTGGCACTTGCATCAGTCAAAATAACCGTTTCATGACCTGGAACAAAAGCTTGTAAACAAGGTGCCTTCTTCAATTCTTCTTTGATATAGACAAATTCCTTAGCGCAGTCCGCACACCAATTAAAAGTCACATTCTTGCTAGTCAAAGAACTTAGTTTCTGTGTTTTATTGGCATAACCTGGAATGAATTTACAATAATACTCTACCATGCCCAAAAAGGACAACAACTCATCCTTGTTTCCTGGTTCATTCAGTTTCACAATAGTGTCTACAAGATCTTTTTTTGGATAAACACCTTGTCCTGTGATACGATGTCCAAGATAATTAACCTCTTCCACACAGAACTTACATTTCTCCAATTTAAGTGTCAAACCTGCTTTTCTCAACCTCTCCAAAACAGCACACACTCTTGAAAAATGCTCAGCTTTTGTGCTTCCATAAATTAACAAATCATCTTGATAACATTTTACACCAGAAAGACCTTTAAGCACATTAGACTTTATCCGCTGAAACACAGATGCTGCTGATACAAGCCCAAAAGGCATCCTTAAAAATGTAAATGTACCCATGGGTGTGACAAATGCAGTCAGGTCTTGTGAAACTTTATCCAACTCAACCTGATGGTAGGCTGACGCTAAATCTAGTGTAGTGAAAAACTTAGCCCCAGCTAAGGTACCAATTATTTCATCAATGTTGGGTAAGGGAAGTCTGGCAACAACTACTTCTTTATTTAGGGAGCGCAAATCAATGCAAAGACGAATTTCACCACTAGCCTTCTTCGCAACAACAATTGGAGCCAACCACTCGGTGGCTTCAACAGACTCAATGACACCCACATCAACCAAACGCTCAATCTCCTTCTGCACACTGAGTTGTTCATTTAAAGGTATTCTCCTAACTTTGGCAACAACAGGAATAGCACCCTCTTTAAGTTTTATATGATGCTTGTATCCTTTGAGACAACCCAGTTTGTCTTGAAATACATCAGCAAACTGTTCACTAAGAACAGTTACTGAAACATCAACTGACTGAACTTGAACTTGTGGATCAGCATTGGGATTGAGAAGTACCCCAAGACGGCGTTGATGAGGCCATCCTAACAATGAATCACCTCTCTTAGCAACATATATCTTCCCTTCAGTCATTCTACCACCCAATTCAATACAAGTGAAGAAGTAACCCAACAAGTTTATCGGAATGCCTCCATAACCAACAGGAGAGACATCTGTTTTTTTAAGAGAAATACAATCACTAAAGTGAGCATCAAATATCTCTTTGTTAATAATGGTGAGATGCGAGCAAGAATCGAATTTCATCTAGAGTTCAGCACTTCCAATTCTGACAATATGAGTGGGATGATTAGCTTTACCCTCATTAATCTGATAGATAATTTCTTTTACTTGTGGCTGTTCCGCTCTCTTAACTTTACTCTTACAATATTTTGCAAAATGTCCCTTCTTGCCACAGGAATTACAAATAACCTGTAACGCAGGACAAAATGAAGCATTAGCTCTATGACCTGAGCGGCCACATCTAAAACAGACAGACTTGTTGTCATAAGTGCTGGTTCCACTACCCAGATGAGAAGATTTTACATTTTCCCCATCAACAGATGTCTTGTTTTTAACTTGACAGACCACCTCCTCAACATTAGAAGGTGTTACAATTGTTTTTTTTTTTTTGCATTACTCAATTCATTAACACATTTCATCATATGTTCAACTCTCTTAGCAATTGCTAAAACCTCATCTAAAGGAGATTCATCTTTTAACCATAACTCTTCTCTAATTTTATCATGTGCACACTTTAATACGAATTGATCTCTAATCCTTTCCTCTACTGCTCCACCAAATTTACAGGTGGCAGCTAATTTCCTTAGACCGGTGACAAATTCTTCAATAGACTCGTCTTCCTTCTGTTCACGCAGTCCAAAATGATATCTCTCCATAATAGTGCTGACACGTGGGAGATAATGACGATCTAACTGTAAGATGCATATTTCATACTCATTTAATGTTCTCTGATCAGCTGCACTTAATTCTGGTAAATTCTCAAGCACTTCCTGACCTTCTCCTCCTAGGCAGTGTAGCAACAGTGAATGTTTACGTTCCGCACTTAAGTTTGTTCCACAGACTCTTGCATAATTCGCAAAAATCTTTTTCCATTTTTGCCACTTAATGACCGGTTCACCTGGACTACTAAAAAAAAACGGTGGTGGAGTTACATTCTGCATGACTATCAGTTAAAAATTGTTTTCCCTTTTTTTTTTTTTAAACAAGTTACAACACGTGAATTAAACAAAGTGTGCTGATTACCAGAGTATATTATTGATAAATACACAACACAGCACGCAATAAATAACAGGTGTGCTATTCACCGTGAATCAGCAACATGTAGAACGAAATCATTGGTGTGCTAATCACCGTTGACTACAAAATGAGAGAAAAATAATTGGTGGTTTGTTGATCAGCACCCTTTAAAAAATGAGATAAAAAAAATAATAATAATTGGTGTGCTAATCACCGTCGAGCAGCACCCTTTTGTTGATCAGCACCCTTTAAAACTGCCACCGAATCTTTTTTTAAACAGCTGCTAACATTACTTGAATGAGCATACGACTCTTGCTAATGTCAATTGAAGCCTTGCTCAACCAAAACGCTCTAACTATATTTACGAAAATCACGAAGTTATTACGCGAAATCTTGTGTCTCCCAATGTAAAATGGCGCTCACGTTTTTGCTCTAAAAAAAAAAGTTTAAATAAAAATCTTCAGTTTCCCAAACCAAAATGGCGCGCGTGCGTAGCCACGCACGTTTAACAAAAGTACTGTGACGCAGGCTGTGAGGCTTTGGAACGTCACTGGAACGCAGCGCTGGTTCAGCACAAGATGAAAATGAGGCTTTGAAACCTCTTGCTGATGTTGCACTGAGAGCGTGAAACGCATAAGCGTTTCAGCTTCTTTTTTCCTTTGCCCCTCCCGCAAAACTCCTCAACGGGCAGGGAACAACCTTGAAACGCCAGCCACACCGTCCCCAAACAAATCAGCCGCTGGAGAAGTAACGATCTACTTCTCGTCCAAACTGCAACTCAGCCGCTGGAGAAGCGCACAACAGGAGCTTCTCACGAGGACGATTGACAGCCTGGTGTTGAGGTGAGTGGTATGTAATCCCATCCTCGTCGCCAAGTTAATGTGGTGTCTTCCACATTAAAAGAATACCAAAAGATGAATACTCTTGCAAGTTGCCTTTATTCACCTCATCCACCAAACAGCCCCACTCCAACTGACAAATAAAGAACCTACAACATCCTTTGGTTCTGAGTGGAACCCATGGTGATGTCACACAAATGACGATATCACATTAAGCACATGGCAAATCACTGATGACAAACGAGCAGAATACGCTGTGGGAAGCAATAAAGAGCTGAACTTCAGAGTGGATAACTAGTGAGTACAAAGAAAATCTGGGGAGCATTCACAGAAGACGCCCCTTCCCCGCTTGCATCGGAAAGATCAGCAACCAGAGACAGCTGCGTTGAGAGAGATGTGCATTGTAGGGTGAGCAAAAAACAACCTTGTTGGAAATAGCCACAGCACCAGGTGGTGGAGGCAATGGAAGTGGGAGAGTCGTGAGTGTCTGGGAGTGAACATCGGGGTTAGAACTGAAGAAGTGTGAACTGCGGTGGTGGTGAGAAAAAGAACGGACGCTTGTGGCCCAGGCGAGAGGCTAAGACTTGGAATGCTGGTGGGGCTTTTGGGAGTGAGAGCAGCTTAAGTACAGCAGGGGGCCGATTAGTGATTCCGGGGAGGCAAAAAAGCCTTTGAGTGCCCCCTCCCACTTCTCCTGGAGAGCAGTACAGAGCTGGAGGCCTTCAATGAGGGTAAATTGGAGAACAGTGCACTGCGTACTCTAATTGACAAATCTGCCTTGTGCCTCATTGGGTGGCCATTGTTGCTGAAAAGGTACTGTCTTATGGGCGATATAGGGTTGAACTAAGTCTACTCTTGTCAAGTGGCACACCCTCTTTCACTGTAGTGTCAGATGGTTGGATTAATGTCTTTTTTAGAAGAGGTGCTCATCCCAAAAGAATCAATTGAAGCAAAGCCTATTGAAACAAATAGTAGCGATGGCAACTAGCAAGAACAAGCCCTCAAAGAAACCCTCTATGAAAGAACTCTTGGCTTTCCAAAAATCAGACCATAAGGCTGGAGGTGAGGATTATGCCCTTCAGAGTTAGACCATTGAACTGATGTTGGCTGCTGAGCTGCACACTGTGAGACCTCAGTACTGGTGGTGGTTTATCAAGAGCAGAGGCAATCCACCTGTCTCTCTAAGAGAGCTCTGTCACAGTGTGAAGAGTAACATGGCTGAAGATAACTCTACCCTAGGGAAAAAATGGGTCAGGAGAGAGACAGACGCGATCCTGATGGAAGTGCGGCTCAGCAAGTCCTGAGAATTCAAAGGCCTCTGCCAGACCTCTGGGTTCCTATTACGAAAGCAAACAACACATTAAAAACAGATTTATAATTGTTGTCAATCTCTCCAAGGCCCAAAACTCAGGTGCTGCTTACCGGGGTCGGATAGTGGAAGAACTGTTCTCAGCCCCCCATGGTCCCAATTTATGCACCAAATGAGAGAAGAATTTTACGTGCACCCGTTCCCAGCAATAGCAAAATTCCTGAGGTTTTATGTAAAAATAGGTGTTTTCAATGCTACGCTAGATCTCAATATGGACTGCTCAATGTAGAGGATCTAGCCTGCATTCACAGCTGGAGAAGGCAGCACCCAAATGATGAGGCTTTTATGTTCTATTCTAATGTGCAGAGATTGTATACCGGGCCGTATTACAGAAAGTGCCCCGGGGGCGCAACAGCCATGGGGACCCACTTTGTGTGCCCCTGGGACACTTTGGTGTTACAGAAGAGGCCACAGACGCTTTTGCGGCCCTTTCTGTAATACAGATGGCACTGGCGCACATGTTGCGCCAGCGCTATTCTAAGAGGGCATTCCCTTATTTGCATGTGGGCGTGGACCCCCTCAGACAACCCTTTCAGGCGGGTGCAGTCATTCACTGTACCCAACTGCAAAGGGATCTCTAATCCTAATCCCTTTTTAAAGAGCAAGCAGGTTGCCGCCTGCACAGTGAAACACGGAGCGGCTTTGAAGCAGCCGCTTCGTATTTCACTTAAATGCGCTGCCCTCAGGGCATCATGAATTCACGACTGCCTTGAAGGTCATGCATTCACTCTAATAGGGTGCACCTTCCCTGTTTGCGAATGGCGCACCTATTTAAAGGTGTGCCATGGCGCAAAAAGGAAAAGTGCACCACATGCATAATAAGGGCCCAGGATTGTTTTTTTCCTAATAATTAATTCTTTGGTCTTGTCGATTCCTGACGCTAAAATACAAGCCAAGGTTTTTGCTGTCCACACCAGTTACAAATATTGTTAGACCTTGCCCTATCAGTACAGCATTTCATGACCTGGCAGTACAGGCTTCAATAGGAGAGGCTGTTTTTATTTTTATGATAGTTTTAATCATACATTACAACCATGTCAGAGGGAGCTATACGCAAATTGTCTGAACACGTAGTGCTTCACCGGCCCCTTCATAGTTAATTCGCAGTTGGCCCTTCGCCATACACAACTCTTTGTTTTAGTCCAAAAAATAATTCAGCGTATCAACAAATATCATAAATATGCCATACATTCTATGTTCTTAGATCGTCAGTAGACATTACTGGAACTCTTAAACTTCCCAAATTGTGAGTGTCATTATCCATACCTCAAAATCTATTCCCCTAAAACATCCAGGGTGTTGACCTATCTCACTTTTGCTTTGCCAGGTATCCGCAGTAAGATTGCCAGAGGTCTTTGCTTAGCAGTAGTGGAGAGGAGTAGTGTGTAGTTATCTTTACAAAATATCAGGTCTTTTATCTTTGCTGTCGTGGGGCCCGTCCCCGGACCCATCTTACCGCCAGCCTGCAATCTCCCAGATTTTCTCACCTACACAGATACGTATCCTAGTAGAGCCACAAATGGGACAGGCATCAGTAGAACCTCTGGCATTTCAGTCACGGTTTTAAAAAAGTAAGCCAAAAACCCCAAAATCTCAGGGCATGTTCATGTCAAGTGCAGGAAGTCTGCCAAAAAGTGACAATGTGTAGACCTAATGACCTCAACTTCGTGGGTGTATAGTAAAATCTGTGTAATATTTAAATTGTGAAAGTCTGTCTGCAGTTTAGTGATAATTCTGTTGTCTGTGTGCAACAATACCTCCATTGCTCATCTGCTCATGGCTAAGTCAGGTCGCCATCCGATTGGTGCCTAGACAATGTCAACACCTACACCCTGCATTGTTATGCTCATCTGTTTAAAAAAATAAAATAAAAAATGTCCAGCACGGGCCATGTAGGTTGGTGGTTCTTTTCAAGAAAAGCAGGTTATTGGTGCGCAGTGGTTTATGCAGCCAAAGGTAAAGGAAAGCATCCAGAGGTGTCATGGCTCTTGGTACATTATACTGCTACAGTGTCAAGAACCTTCCCCTTGGCTATAGATCTCCGGTTCAGGCAATTCCCAATTTTACCAACTGCTTCTGTGCTTTGGGCTACATTGTAGGCAGAATGCATTGATTGCCATGTAGGTGCAACTCTGAGGAGTATAGACCCTTAAATCCTCCAATTCTGGACATGCAGTGTTAAGCCAAGTTTGTGCATGCCACTATGTTAATATGCTTTGATAGGAGAGGCTTTACCACACCATCTACATGAAAATGCAGATGGAAAGGTATTTGGGATTGGTATATGGTATGCAGCTACAGCTGAAGGGAAGAATTAATATAACAGATGGCTAGGTTTTTTCGGCTTGCTAAGGACAAAATGTTGGCATTAGAGACACAAGTGCTTAAATTAGAAAGCCAACATAAGCAAGACAGGACGACATATACTTTACTGAAACAGGCTAGGAGGAAATTAAAGCAGATATTGACATCAGAGGGTGCAAGTAAATTACGTTTTATTACCCAGATTAATTATCATACATCTAATGCACTTTGTGTTTTGGATCCTTTGGGTCTGAATGAAAATTCCCTGGTTGAGGCAGAGTTCCACATAGGAACCAATCAAATTTTTCAGGTTCTATCTCTACCCTTGAAATATCTGATCTTTAGAGTTTAATGTCCCTCACATTAAAGATACGTTGTTTTATGATCAGTGTAGATGGGGCCACCTAGAAATTTCTCGATTCAGTCGAGCATCTGCCACGGTCTCCCCCAAACTCGTACATAATGCAAACACCACTTCTCAGGTTCCCAAAATCAACTATTCTCATGATACACTGAAAGCTATTGGCTTTTGAAGGGCAAAAGAAGTCGCCTAGAGTCCCTAAGACTACTCTATGTAAACCAAAGGCAGATAGAGGAATCCGGTTTCCCAGTATAGATACCTGTATTAGAGTAGCACACATTAGAGCAGTCTTGGAGTGGGCATGCTATCCTCACAAGAAAGAGTGGGTGTTGACAGAAAAAGATTACTCTGCTACACCATATCATATTTGTTGTGTTTGCCGCCAAGATATAGAACATTGAGTAGTTCATCTGTTAATTTAGTAGAGGTTTTCGTAGAACACTGAGAGGCAATGGTCAGGAAGAAGAAGATTTCCACATACCTCTCCTCTATGTCCCCAGTAACTCATATTTCTGCCTTCCTACCCAGAATTACTGACATGCGGTTTGAAGGCTGAAGGAATCTCCACCTCAGCTGGGCAAGCATCAGAATGGGGAGCTCATGAGTGGGGAGACGTTTGGAGGATTTCGATTTGGCGCTCTTTGGGAACTTTAGACTGGTTCAGCACGTTCATTGGGCTCAGTTAAGCCAATGCAGGAAGTTGGGGAGTAGAGAAAAAATACCCATAGAAACATTTTTGGGAGCCACGTACTTTAATAGGCATTTCCACTCTCAACAGAGTATTAATACTTGATCCCCAACCTTTTAAGCTTCGGTATATGGCTAGATCGACAGAGTTAAATGTTGATATACCCAAAAGATGTGAGATATTATGTGGACAAGGGCTGCCAAGACATTCATATGTTCACAATTTAGGGAGAACTCCCCCCCAAAAAAATATTGATTAGATTGTACTTTACTCCGATTTACTTCATGCAATATTTGGGGCTTCCAATAGAGACTTCTAACCGCAGATTGCTCACCTTTTGAAGTCTTCTCCATGCATCAGACTGGATCCAGAATTTTTTCTAGAGGTATACCTGTGCGCCTGCAGGTGGTGCCAGCGCCTCCACTTCGCCCTTCTTCCGTGCTCGGTAAGGCATGCATGGGCCTATATAGACCCCATCCATGCACGTTGACATCAGTTCCTTCTTTCTGCACTAACAATCGCGGATCCGGAGCTACACCTTGTCTCATCGAGACTCAAAATTCTCTTAACTCTTACTGTGTGCAAGATACAATGTCAACTCCCGAATCTACTGGGTGGAAGCCCTGTGGGAAATATGGCAAATAAATGTCTTTGACTACCCCCACATGTAGTTTGCCTGTGGTATCTGGAGTTAATCACAACACTAGGGCCTGCAGTGATTTTGCCTTGATGTACCCCAAGGCCATTCGAGATCAGAAGCTAAGCTCTTCATGGCAAAGTACAGCAAGCTCCCACACCAGTATCGTTTACGGTCTAACGGTAAGTTCCCCTCCCAAGGCCATTCCTGTGACTGGTCTTCTTTGCGCTCAAAGTCCTCCGGGAAATCCAAAAAGAAGCGCAAGAAGTTTGAGCAGGACTCTGGCCCTTTCCCGCCATTCTCCATCCCCTAACAAGGAGCAAGGCGGTCATTGTGCTTCCAGGTCACGCTTTCGAAGTCGGTCCATTTCGTAGTTGATTCCAACCTTGGTCCTGTGGCAACCGGAATTTCCAGCGCCATCAGCAACACTGCATCAAGTCGAAGAATTCTGCACAGCTATGCTCCACCTTTTTGGCTTGTTACCGGCTCCCTCTTACACACCTATGGGCCCCAGTAAGCCGAGAGGCTTCCCATCTGGTTTTACACTAACAGGTTAACCCGCTGCACCGGTTGGGACCCCTGGATCAGCTCAGGGCTCCTGCCCAACTTTGGTACCAGTTCCCTCCTCGGCCCCACAACCCACGCTGGAACACGATCCACCAACATCGATGCTGGCTTAGTCGAATCTGGGTGACGCTGGCCAACCCGTAGTGCACTCCAATGCTGAGACTGCACTGCCCCAAAGTCAGCCAAGGCTGCATGCTCCTTTATCCAAGCTGCAACCTTTTTACCACCATTCTGTCTCCTATACAGTCCCTCTACCTTCTGGTAGGCCTCAAGTTCTTCAAGAACATTTCGGCATGGACTCAGACAAAGGGGGCTATGATGCTGGAGATGAAATTGCCCAACCATACTCTGAGGAAATAACTGGTAAGAGGATCTTTAGAATGCCAGTGGATTGGATACCTCCCCAGACACTGCCGCCGACGAAAGTACCTCATTCCAATGATTATGTGGAGGGTGGCAGAGGTCCTTGGTTTTCATCTACCCACTCAGGAGGTTAGAACCAATGTTCTGATGGAAGTGCTACAGCCTAGCAAGTTGAGCTCTGAGCCTTTGCTTCCATTTAATGAGGCTCCCACAGATACTTTCTTGGGTACCTGAGCCAAACCGTGCTCAGGCCCCATGTGCACCGTTGGATAGCCATATGCCATTGACTTGCTCCAGGCGACCCCGCCTTCCTTACTGTAGGAGGTCTTGTGGTGCAGTCATCGGCCAACAGAGTGAACCCAAACTGGTTTCCCACTACTCTCCCTGACAGAGAATCAAAGAGGATAGAGGCCTTTGGGAAGAGCGTTTTATCCTCCACAAAAGTCTGACTCTTGGTTCGGTCAAAGCCAGCTGCCTTTTAGGACACTATTCTCACATTGTTGGACTCTGTGCATTGAAGGTGGATTCGGAGAAGCCGAGGCCATTCTTTCTCAGGCCATGCAGGATGGTCTAGAAGCAGCGGAGTTCACCATCCTCTACGGACTAAACACTACTGACTTCATCAATAGGACTATTGGCACCAGTCTGGTGATTCGCGGACACGCATGGCTTTTTAGATGTTCAGGCTAGTCTTATGGACATTCCATTTGATAATTCCCGACTCTTCGGGCATAAAGCCAATTCATCCCTTGATTGCTTCAAAGATAGTGCCACAGTGCACTCCCTGGGCCTTTCTGCTCCCCCACACAAGCGACATCAGCAGTTTTGCCACCTTTGGGCTTTTGGTAGGGGCAACCAATACAGTCCGCATCCCCCACAGGTACACCAAGCAACACTGCCTTTTGGGGGCCGTGGGTGCTGTACCTATTGGGGAGACCAGTCTTTCACAACCCCATTTGCTGCCCCTTCCAAGCCTCTTTAGCATGCCTTTACGGATGCACAGCCACCCTGTCAGAGGCAGGATACCACACTTCCTATCTGGGTTGCAGGCAAAACTTCGGACTGGTGGGTTCTACAAATTGTTTAGCGGGGTTACACTCTACCATTTCTCGAATCCCTTCCACCATCCTCAGAATGGCTGATGCATGTGTCTCTCTTGCAGCAGGGAGTGAAGGCTATTTTGGCAAAAGGAGCAATAGAAGGGGTCCAGACATCGGTTGTGGTTGTTATTCCTGCTATTTTCTGGTACCAAAAAAACACAAGGGCCTCCATTAGACCTTCGCCCTCTCAACGCCCTTCTGAAAAAGGACAAGCTCAAGATAACATGGTCCAGGTCTTGTCTGCCCTTGACCCTGGAGCCTAAATTGTAGCTCTGGGCCTGCAGGACCCTCATTTTTATATCCCATGGTAGGCCACGAGCATTTTCAGTTCGTAGTGCTTCCCCTCGGGTGTTCACAAAAGTGATGGATGTGCTTGCAGCACGTCTTCGGAGCCCAGTCTTCCTCTGCTTCTGTGACTGGATGTTGAAGGCGGGCTCTCCCCAGGTAGTCGTCTCCCCACTCCAGACTATGGAGAACCTCCTATCATCTCTGGGATTTACTATAAATGATCCCAATATTTGAACCTCTGTTCTGGATCTCAGTGAGGATATCTCTTCGTAAGAGACTGCACATGATCTGCAGTGGTGGCTGTAGGACCATGATTATGTCAGTCGTAGACCCCTCTCCTTAAGCCACTCAGAGCTTACCATGGTGACTAATGCATCACTTCATGGTTGGGAAGGCCCTCTGGGAGAGGTGCAGATCAGGGGCGTCTGGTCTCCGGCAGAGGTCTGGCTTCATATCATTCTTCTGGAGCTGAGAGTCATCTGCTTAGTGCTGAAAGCCTTCCTGCCCTACATCATAGGGAAGCTGGTGCAGGTGCTCACAGACAACACCACCATGTGGTACTGCAACAAGCAGTGGAGGGGGGTTTTGGACCTTATGGTAGGAGGCTTTGAATCTCTGGATATGGCTGGACCTCCCAGAATTTTAATGGTGACACTCAACGTGGTGGGTTCCTTGAACTCCAGAGCGTACAAATTAAGCTGTTGACGCCTTACGGAACACGTATGGCAATTACATCTGAAAGTGGCAAAGGGGATTTTCCGCAAATAGGGAGAACCATGGCTCAATCTCTTTGCCACCGCCGAGAATACACAATGTTAATGCTTTTGCACGTTGGGTGTTTCAAAGGCGTCTCTGCACAGTGGAACTCGGGACTCTGGTACGCCTTTCCGATGATACCTCCCCTGCCCCCAGTTCTGAAGAAGATCAGGACCGACCAGACCCAAGTCATCATAGTGGCTCTCGATTGGGCACGGAAAGAATGGTATCCCGAACTCCTGGGCCTGAGCATCCGTCCTCCGATCAGGCTGCCCCTTCGGGAGGGTTTCCTGTTGCAACAGCAGGGCACGGTCCTGAACCCGGGCCTGCGCAACCTCTACCTCCATGCTTGAAGACTGAGCGGCACCACTTGAAAGCTTTTGACCTTCCTCCAGAAGTGGTTTATGTAATTTTGCTAGTAAAGTGTCCCTCAACCAAACCTGTATGTACCTGCTGTTAGAAGTGTGTGGCTTGGTGCACTTCTGAACAGATTGACCCCTCCAGGCCAAGCTCTCCGAAGTTTTGACTGTGTTGTCGCTAGCCCAGCAAAGCCTTGCTTTGGGCTCTGTTTAAAAGGTACTTGTCAGCTCATTCCGACTTTTTAGGGTTGCCTATGTCATTTAAATCTGCTGTAATGCAATTTTACAAGGGGTTGCAACATATGTTTGCCCATTCTCCTTCTATTGCGCCCCAATGGGGCTTTAAATTGGTCCTCACATTCCTCATGTGTATACCTTTTGAGCCCCTATACAGTTGTCCTCTCAGACTCCATACCTTTAACCCCTTGAGTGCCGAGGACTTAACGGTTACGCCCTGGGCTGTGGCACTGTGCCAAGGACGTAACCGTTACGTCCTCGGCCCACCACCACCGATTTCCTTTTTTTTTTTTTTTTTTTTTTTTTAGCCTCTGGAGGTGGGGAAGAGCTTCCCCAAACTCCTGAGGTATTTTTTTTTCTCAATGTAATGACGATTGCGCGCATAGCGCGCTGACGTCCTTACATTGAAACTGAAACAAGCCAATCGGCTCGTTTCAGTTTCACTGCTTCGGTGCTCGTGAGTCTATCTCAGCCTCCCGAGCACCGAAACACACAGGAGAGGTATCGTTTGAAAGGGGAGAATCTCCCCTTTCCAATGGTACCCTTCCCTAGTGGATCCCTGTTTGGGGATCGCCGCAGGAGGGCGATCCCCAAGCAGAGGTCCACCACTAGACACCTGGGAGGGGAGAGCAGCACCTTGGGCAAGAGCCTTTGCTGCCCATATCAATTTGGGCATTTTCAGTCTTTTTGCCCCCCCCCCCCCCCCATCTGCCCTCTAAGGGGCCAGAAAGCCCACTAGGTATCAAGGATCTTTTTTTTTTTTTTTAAATAAGGAGTGGGGGCTGTCTACTAGACACCAGGGATTTTCTTTTTGTACTTGGGGGTGGGGGCAGCCCTAAATGGGCACTATAATACCCTCACCCCTCCCCAAAATTGCCACGGTCTTTCTGTCCTTCCTGGGGTGCAGATGGGGGCAATAGCCCCCAATCTGCTCCCCCACGGGGGGCAGAACACCCGCTAGGCGCCAGGGATGATTGGGTTTTTTTAGGGGTGGGGGCTGCGAGGGTTTTTTTTTTTTTTACTACTTAAGTGTGGGGGCTGCCCAAAATGACCATGCCAATGCCCCCACGCCCCCCCCAAACAAAAAGGGACAGTCTTTCTGCCCACCCTGGTGGGCAGATGGAGGTTAGTACCCCTGATCTGCCCCCGGGGGAGCAGAAAGACCACTAAACACCAAATTCAGCAATATTTTTAGGCACATCTGCTCTCAAGGGGGGCCTAGCCCGGGACCAAAAACGAAGGTGCCCCCTTTGCAAAACCTGGTTGTTTTGTGATACATAATTTTGATGTTTCCCCAATACTTTTTGGGCCCTTCCCTGTCACGGGTACTTGGCCCACCCACACAAGTGAGTTATCATTTTTATCGGGAGACCTGGGGGAATGCTAGGTGGTAGGAAATTTGTGTCGGCCTGATGATCCCACAACTTTACCACACAGAAATGTGAGGAAAATATGATTTTTTTAAAGCTACATTTGAGGTTTGCAGGGGATTCTGGGTAAGAAAACATTGTGGGATCCACGCAAGCCTCGACTCACTGGGCTCCCCTGGGTGTCTAGTTTTCAGAAATGTCTGGGTTTAGTAGGTTTCCCTAGATGGCCGTTGAGCCCGGAACCAAAAACGCAGGTGACTCCCTTGCAAAACCAAGTTGTTTCGTGAAAAATAATTTTAATTTCTCCACAATACGTTTTGGCCAATTTCTGTTGCAGGCACTAGGCCTTCCCACACAAGTGAGGTACCATTTTTATCGGGAGACTTGGGGGAATGCTGGGTGGGTAGAGGTTTGTGGGTCCCCGCAGATTCCAGAACTTTCCATCACAGAAATGTGAGGAAAATGGGTTATTTTTACGACGTTTGAGGTTTGCAAGAGATTCTATGTAACAGAACCTGGTGGGAGTCACACAAGCCACCCCATCCTAGATTCCCCTGGGTGTCTAGTTTTCAAAAATGTGCAGGTTTGCTAGGTTTCCCTATGTGCCGGCTGAGCTAGGGCCCAAAATCCACAGCTAGGCACATTGCAAAAAAAGGGTCAGTTTTCACTGGAAAAAAGTGGTGTCCACTTTGCATTTTGGGCTGTTTTCTGTCGCGGGCACTAGGCCTACCCACACAGGTGAAGTACCATTTTTATCGGCAGACTTGGGGGAATGCTGGGTGGGTGGAAGTTTGTGGCTCCCTGCAGATTCCAGAACTTTCCATCACAGAAATGTGAGGAAAATGTGTTTGTTTAACGAAGTTTGAGGTTTGCATGGGATTCTGGTCAACAGAACCTGGTAAGAGCCACACAAGCCACCCCATCCTGGATTCCGCTGGGTGTCTAGTTTTTAAAAATGTACAGGTTTGCTAGGTTTCCCTAGGTGCCGGATGAGCTAGGGCTCAAAATCCACAGCTAGGCACATTGCAAAAAAAGGGTCAGTTTTCACTTGAAATATTTGTTGTGTCCACGTTGCGTTTTGAGCCATTTCCTGTCGCGGGCACTAGGCTTACCCACACAAGTGAGGTATCATTTTTATCTGAAGACTTGGGGGAACACAGAATAGTATAACAAGTGTTAATACTGTTTGCCTTTCTATGCATTTCTGCCTTCCAAATGTAAGACAGTGTGTAAAAAATAAGTCATTTTGAACAATACCCTCTAATTCACATGCTAATATGGGTACCCACAAATTCAGAGATGCACAAATAACCTCTGTTTCTAAACTCCATATCTTGTTCCCATTTCAGATATACTTAGGTTTCCTTGATACCTATTTTTCACTCTTTATATTTTACCAAATGAATTACTTTATACCCGGTACACAATGAAAAACCATTGCAAGGTGCAACTCAGTTATTGGCTCTGGGTACCTCGGGTTCTTGATGAACCTACAAGCCTCATATATCTCCGCAACCAGAACGGTCCTGCAGCCGTATCGATTTATAGCTTTAAAAAATCTACCATAGTTAGAGAAGTTACAGGTGAAAATGTAGGCACAAATGGCTGTTTTGTTTCAATTAAATTTCAATGTTCTTTTATTTCAACTGTTACTTTCTATAGGAAAACCTTGAAGGATCTACACAAGTGACACCTTGCTTAATTCAGAATTTTGTCTACTTTTCAGAAATGTATAGCTATCCGGGATCCATTATTGGTTTTTCAAACATTTCTTCCACTAACTGAAAGGAGGTTGAAAGCACAAAAAATAGTAAAAATAGGCTATGTCCCAGTAAAATGCCAAAACTGTGTAAAAAAAATTGATTTTCTGACAAAAGTCTGCCTGTTCCTAAAAGCTGGGAAGATGGTGATTTTAGCACTGCAAACGCTTCGTTGATACCATTTGCAGGAAAAAAAAACGCTTTCTTCTGCAGCACTTTTTTCTCATTTTTCCCCAAAAACCCAAAATGTTGCTGTATTTTGCCTAATTTCTCGATGCCCTCCAGGGAGGTTTGCAAACCCTGGGTACCTTATGTGGTCAAAAGATTATGGGGGGGCCTAAGCACAAACTACCCCAAATAGCCAAAAAAGGGCATGGCGCAGGGGGGAGAAAAGGCCTGGCAACGAAGGGGTTAGGACAGTCTTTCTTGTCACAATAACATCAGCGAGGTGGGTCAGCAAGCTTCAAGTTCTTTCTGGTAACCCACCTCACGCTATGCTCTACCCAGACAAGCTACTCCTCTGGACAGGTTCTTCCTTCCTTCATAAGGTGGTGACTCTATTTGATGTAGGTCAGACCATCACCCTTCTGGCGTTCATTGCTCCACCTCACACCTCTAAGCAGGAGGAAAGGCTTCACCTCTTGGATTTGAAAAGACCCCTCAGCTTCTATATCGATCGTGCTAATGAATATCAGTTGGAAGATCAGCTATTTATCAGGTTTACTGGAAAGGTAAAGCTGTGTGGAAAAGGACCATCTTTCACTGGATTATACTCTGCATTAAGATCTGCTATGCATTGGCCAAAAAGCAGCCGCCTAAAGGCTTGCCGGCTCATTCAAGACTACTACCACTACATTGGTCTGTGGGGCGCGTGTTTTAGACATCTGTCAGGCCGCTACGTGGGCATCACTCGTGTTCATGAAGCAATATTGCCTAGACAGCAAAATCCACAAAGAAGGGTATTTTGCCCACTCACCTCTTCAACACTTTTATGGTTTGAGCCAATTCATGGGCCCACCACCTAGAAGGCTTGCGGGGGTACTGCTAGAAAAGTTTCCGAATCCAGTCTGACAACTGGGGAAGTATTCAAAAGGTGAGGAATCTGCACGTAGATAGAGTCTCTCCCAGAAAGAGCGTTACCAGAGGTAAGTAACTTGTTTTTCATCTCATTGCTGGAGGGTATGTGTCATAAGAGGAACTATGGCCCACATGGGGTGGACATGTCCAAAGATACTGGGAAATAATATTGAGAATCATGAAAGATATAACGAGTATTACTTTAAAAGCTGATCCGCTGTTAGCTCAGTTTGGGAAACACAGGCAATAATGGCTCTTATCCATTAGGTTGCACACTAGGTAGGCTTATTACTCACTTTCTCCAAGCTTCCAGGCTGTCAGTTGCACAATTCTGAAAGCGGACAGATCCACTGTCAATAAACTTTTGGTGGGGTAAAATATAGTCAGTCTGTGAAATGGAGCGGATTGCGGCTGTTGTGCGAGATAAAGTGCATAGATTTGAAAGCGGCCCCCTAAAACATTAGCGAAGAGACGTGGCACTGTTGATAACCTTCTTGTGTGTGTGCCAGCTGTGGTGAGGAGATTGAACTTGTGCACTGTATCTTGAGGCCTAGAACGTTATAATTATTTAGGGTATGTGCTCGAACAATATTACAATGTTATTAAGATTTGTATGTTTAGGGTTTGTTAGGCCGGGTGTCCTGGGTTCCTTAGGTGCTCCAGTGGTTTATGCTATCTATCTCCTAGGCTCATCAGTGATATAACAAAACAATTGTGTCGGTTTTTAAGTGCAGATGTACCCTTGCCGGCCTGCAAAGATTCAAAAAAGAATTTCGGTATTTAATGTCAGATTGTGATCAGAATACAAATTCCAGTATTTCAGGGCTAGTTAGTTGATATTCAACCGATACACATTGGCCGATTTCCATAAAAGTGATCTTTGTTTAGCTGCATGCTCTCCGGTTTAGTACACAATCGCTACATGTTTACTCGATAAGTACTGTCATTTTTAGAGAATCTCAATGTAGTAGGTCCGTTTTATTCCTCTGCCTGTAATCCAGATTTGAGCACCAACAGGATTTTGCCCTGACTCGGGATTACATTGTGTTGAAAATATACTGCACCTAGTAGTTTTTCCCACACACGGATTTCGCCTGGTGATACCCATTGAAAAATATACCCTGAAAAACCAATCCTATGCCAAGTTATGCACCTCGGATTAGGGCAAATACAGTAGTACAACCTTTTTCACCATTCCACGATGCAGAACTTAGACTGTGGTGGAAATACCAAGCATCTTAAATGATGTGCAATGGGGTATCTCCATTTACCCTGTGCAGCATTTCTTCCCCGAATAATGGGGCATCTGGATGAGCTCCTTAATATTTTTTTTCAATTTGAGTCTGCTAGCACCAGAAGTCATTCAAACGTTTATTTACCAGCCTTAACAGACTACAAGTTTCAAATGTCATTTATTCAATATTCACAGCATGTTGGTGGTACCTTCTGCTTGACTTTTTCACAACTGATCTTGTTGGGGTTTTGGAATTCAGAATTAGTTTGTCATATAAAAATTGGCAAGAAGTCAAATATCGTTTTAGCTAAATGTGAGGGTTACTGATAATTGCAAGTATACCAAATGGCTGAAAGTAATAATATACACGAGTACTTGGAGGTATTAATTTTCATGTTTTCGTCTTTTCTTAAAGAACTCAACGCCAGAGTTCAAAGACTGGAAGACTACCACCAGCGCACCAATGAACTTCTTCAGCAAGTGGTCAACATTCTCCAGACACAAAGTAATGTCCTTCAACGGTCTGTGAACTGAAGTCCAACTCAGACTCATCAAAATGTGATCATGATACTCTTCTCTCGGGAGGCATGGTGGCAGAAAGCAAATTGCCTACACAGTCCAGTGTTCATTCATTTTCAAGTTTTTGCCCCATCACCATCTCTTAGCCTCCTAGACTGTGTAACCTTCTGTAAATATCCTCTTTTTGCTCTTAATTTAACCATCCCCAAATTCATTTATAAGATGTCATCGTTCCTAAATTGAATCTCAACATAACCTCCAGTCCCATTTCTCACAAGTTATGAATTAGTTCTAATGAGTTAGTTATTCATTTTAATACAAAAAAGACAATTATTCTAAAAAATTAGAATGTTTAGTTCTACATTTTTTCTACTGAATTGTTATTTTAATAAAATACTGGTGTAACTTCACTCTGAATGTAAAATGATGTTTCAGTTCTACAGGATGTATTTAAAGAAAAGACTGAGTCTTAACAAACGGAGAGAACTTTCTAATACTGCCCTCCCTTTAAGTTGCAGCTACAGAAATCTGTCTCAGGAAAGTGCTGTGGTTCATTGAAGCAAATTTGACCTTTTATTGATCCATTGCATTGTGCATTTCTGTCCGTAAGTGGTGTGCATCACCGAACACAAAAACACCCTATCCTGTGTGCAAGATATATTTAAAGTCAGACATAGTAAGAATTGTTGCAGCAATTTTTGTGGTTAATATAAGCACCTGACCTGAAATGCAAGAGCATGGGACAGGGACAGCTTACCAACACACTACCAAACCGTCACCACCTTCAAAACTGTCCCCAGCACTGCAAAATCATCCCCAGCACCACACTACTGCTGCTCAGCACTGCACTGCCATGACTTCCACAGCAGCATATTATAAAGCTGCAACACTACACAACACCATTGCAAACTACCATAGCACAGCACTACTATAAATGCACTACCTGAGAAATGCTTCTGCACTTGAACCACCCCACACTATGCTACCCCTCAAGCACTAAGGTGATTGCTTTACCATCATAACCCAACTTTTCCTCAAAACGACCTTCTTTAAAGCAGTGGACAGTGAAGTGCTGAAAAGAACTATAGAACTTGGAACAGGCTTTCACATGGAACTAATTTTTATGCACAATAAAATAACACAGATTTTTCTGTGTAGATTTAACCTATATCAATATTTAGATTTAGATTTTTCGACAGACAAGGTTCTGTCTAGATTTAATCTTTGTAGACACTTAATTCTAAAGAAACAGCCAGCATCGTATAGTTGAATTCGATTCATCCAAATCGAATTTTATTTCATAAGCAAGACAATAGTCTTATTATTTGCAAATTCGTGAGTGATAAAAAAACTTTTTGAGAGAAGAAAAACCCCAAGTGAGAGAAACCAAAACCAAACAGGGAGCACGTTGGCCAATTGTGTGAGTATATATGATATATTGGTTATTTTAGCAGAAAACAGCCGATTCTTTTTCATACAATGAAAAACACAAAGTGGAATTCTGAGGGTATACCATATATGCTCACACAATTGGCCACCGTATTCCCTGTTTGGTTTTGGTTTCTCTCACTTTGGGTTCTTCTTATCTTCTTTTTTCAAAAAGTCTTTTGTCATTCGCGTATTTGCAAATCATAAGATTGTTTATTGTCTTCCTTATGATATAAAATTTGATTCAGCTGAATCGAATCCAACTATAAGATACTGGCTGTTTCGATTGAATTAAGTGTCTACATAGGTTAAATCTATACACAACCTGGTCTGTCGAAAAATTGAAATTTATATATTGATATAGATTAAATCCACACAGAAAATCTAGTGTTATTATATATGCCTAAAAATTAGTTCCATGTGAACGCCTGTTCCCAGTTCTACTTGAAACCCATGTTCATGTGGACTTTAGGGTCGCTCTTGTTTTTGTTAAACTACTGAAAAGCACCGTAGCACGGCAGTGCCACCTCACACTGCCTTGACACACACCCTACCAAATCAACCTTCGCATTACCTTGTACCTCTTGGAAGAAGTTCTTTCAGTTTTTAGATGACTTATCATACATCACCTGAAACCCTCTATACACCAGAACTCAACTTAGATTGTTTTTTCTGCCATCAGTTTTGAATAAGCTTTAGAGCACTCCATTCTGCTGCGCACCAACCTACATTTTGATGCGTGAGTAGTGGGCTTTGTTGGTGAAAAAATCGAGGCCATGTCCTTGCAGGCAACCACTTAAGGACTTAATAAGCGGAAGAGCCATGGGCCACGAGGTATATGAGTGACTCATTTGGAGGAGGGTGTGGATAACACGCCTTTTAAATTTTGCCCTTCTTGTACTAATAAATTCCTGTGGTTATACCAGCACTGGTTATATAACCTCTGTCTGCTGAGGTACCACAACAATAGCTCATGCTCAGCTTGTAATACCTTTCAGTTGAAACAAGCATAAGTTTTGTCCTTCCTGTAATAATACATTCCTGTGGTTGGAAAGTTGGGAGCATTACTCCACGATGATGCACCAAGACTCTTCAGAGTCAATGTCTGCTGCAGTTTCCAACAACGTTGCAGAAACACACTCCGCACCTAAGTTTCCAACGATGTTGAAGGAACAAACTCCAGTGACCACAGGGACCCAAGATGCCTTGCAGGCACGGACCCCAACATATGTTTCATCTCACAACTGTGACTCTGAAGAAGAATCTCCAAGGCCATCCACGAAACCCGCACCAAGGTCATAAAGCTATGAGTTTCTCACATCAACAGCAACAGCTGGATGCACCCCCATGATCACAGGTACACAGAACACCACTGCCTATTGAGGATCATTCCACCGCGGTGACCTTGCATTGAGTATTGCCTCCACACCAAACAAGCATTTGCAATGCAACAGGTCTTGCATTTTTTAGAACACCACTGCCTACTGAGGATCATTCCACCGCGGTGACCTTGCATTGAGTATTGCCTCCACACCAAACAAGCATTTGCAATGCAACAGGTCTTGCATTTTTTAGATTTAGAGCTATTGGCGTTGTAAATGATAATGTGTTTTATCTATGTGTTTGTTTGGAGTATAGCAGATGTATGAATAGAGCTATAGCTGCAGCTTTGCATAGAGGACTTAGAATGAGAAATTACCATTAGGACTAGGGAACCAGCTGCAGTATTGTGTAGAGGATTTAAAATGAGGAATTACGGAGGGCGTGGCTAGCAGCCGACGGGAATGGCCGCACACTAGCGCGACTCCGGAGCCCTCGCTCGATATCCTGCAATAATCCTGCATGTAATCCGCCACAACAACCCTGCATTGTGGGGACCCCAGCCCCCGATCTCAAGGGCGTCCTGAATTAAACAATTTCCTGCCAGAAAAAGTAACGGGAGAGAAAAACTGTACGAGCAGACTGAGACCGGTGCAAAATGGCGGAGATGTATTGCGCTGCTCGCTGAAGCTTCGGAGAGCGGCCGTGTGGTGCAACTGCCCGGGTCGCCGGCAGCAATGTCTGGGTGTGACTGAAGGGCTGAGGCAGCGCTGAGCATAACGACATGTGGATCGGTGGTGGACGACCCACGATACTCTACTTAGGCGAGGTGAGCTCTGCACTAGTGATACAGAAGAGGCGCGCCGGCCCGGCACCATTACGGAGGATCCGGCGCTGAGGACTCAGCGGGGGATGATCGTTTGCAGCCAAGGGGCAGAACGCGGCATTCAGCATCCATGAGGCGGTGAGCGAGGGAGAAGACCGCTGGATTCCAGGTGGGGTCACCGAAGAATCTGTACCCGTTAGGCCGCTGGAGGATAGTGTCCCTAGGGCAGGCAGCGGGGACTACTGGGTCTGATCCCTGGTCACTCAGCACTCGTCTATCCAGTGACGACCAAAAATGGCAGAAGGAAAAGGAAATAAAACAACGATGCAAAATAAACTTGCTAAATATGCTTGGACTAGCACCGGGGATGACCAGGATGTCGCTCACCAGGAGGTCCAGGATAAGACGCAATCCCCCCAGACGAAACAGTGAATATTGAGGTCTCCCTCATAAGGGCGGACCTTCGAAAGAGGGACACAAGAGTTAAGGAGGTGGAGGAAGCCACTACCGAACTCAATAAAGATACCTCCCTGCTCAAACAACAAGTGCTGCAAGTGCAAGACAAGCAAACCAAAATGGAAGTGCAACTTGATGAATATGAAGGTAGGGCGCAAAGAAATAATGTACGCATCCTGGGTGTTCCAGAATGCGCAGAAGGCCCTGCAGTGGATCTTTTTGTTGAGGACTTAATCTCGAAATATTTGCAACCAAAGAGTCTCTCTAACTACTTCTCTATTGAACGGGCTCATTAAGTCCCGGGGGGGAGGCCTAAGCCAGGAGCTCCCCCTCGACCGATAATAGCCAGAGTTTTTAACTTTAGAGATCGCGACGCCATACTCCAAGCCGTGCGGGCCAATCCACCTGTCAAACTAGAAGATAGTGTGGTCTCCTTTTTTCCAGACTTTACCACGAAAGTTTAAAATCAACGACGTAGCTTTCTGGCGGTCAAAAAGGCGTTGCGAGAAAAAGACGTGAAATACGCCATGATTTTTCCTGCAAAACGTCAAGTAGAATCGGATGGCAAAGCATGGTTCTCCTCCTCCCCGGAGGAAGCATGGGACTGGCTAGAGGGCTGGTGACGAGTAGAGAAACCCCATAAGGAGAGACACGTGGGACCACGGAACAATAGAATGGAACACCTCAATGGGCCGCGGAGCGACTCTGCCAACAAAGAGACAGACTCGTCATCTCGAAGCTGAAGAGACAATGTTTTTGATTAAGACATGGATAGCACAAGCTACGGCTAAGTGACTCTGACGGGGTTATGTAGTACATGTAAGAGACTGCAGGGGAACCTTCAATGGAATCGTTTGATTAATAGATTCATGTACGCACTCCCAGAGATGGGGGGGGATTGATAGGAACCGCATAACGGGCTATGAATACAAGAGGGGACTGGGGTCTACCCCCATAATACAATTCATCTATTGAAATATTTAGATTTAGGAGGGGGGGGGGTCAGGGGCTGTAGACCAGGCACCTTTCACATGGGGGAGGGGCGACAGGCACTCTGCCTTGTTGGGGAGTGGGTAGTTCAAAATCCACTGGCAGGGGGGCTGGGAGGGGTGAGTTGTTGGATGGGCGGGGGAGGGGTATGTTTTGTTCATGTATCCAAGTCACAAGGTTTGAAAACATGGAATCAGCCACACATAACCTCTCCACACTTGAAGGGAATGAGCTCACGTCGCTATTTAAGAACTGTATGCCTGAATGTTTTTTAATGTCTAGAGTTGCGCGAGAAATATCGAGTATCGAAGTCATTGCTCCATACGATTTGCCCCAGGGCTCATATAAAACCTAACTATAGGAACCATGGCGGGAAGATTGATAGAAACGTCACTCTCCGTCCTGACCTGGAACGTTACCTGGATGGGGGATAAAATAAAACAGGGCATTGTGTTACAATATCTTAAAAGACAAGCCCCTGACTTGGTCCTGTTACAGGAAATGCATCTAGTGGGGAATAAATGTAAAGCCCTGAGGCGATGGGCGGTATAGACTCCTGGTTCACGCTGGATATACCTCAGGATCTAGGGGAACAGGAATATTAGTCAAAAGAAGTCTTGCACTCACTCTGACACGTACATGGGCGGATCCCCAAGGTAGATTTGCTGTTCTGGAGGCTAGTTGGGAAGGAAAGGTGCTCAATGTAATCTCAGTATACCTTCCACCAGCGCTAGGTAAGGAGGCACTTACAGACCTAGGGAAAATCATCGTAGATCTCCCGATAGGAACTCTTATTCTGGGTGGGGATTTTAACATGACCCTTGACGACCATAGAGATAGACAACCACTATGCCCCCAGATGCGCCCCAGTACACATATGTCAGATTTTACGAAGGCCATGGGACTCACTGATGTATGGCGATACTTTCAACCAGACCTGACCCACTTCACCTATTACTCAAATGCCCATAAAAGCCTGTCCCGTATAGATTATTTTTTGACACACTTGGCAGATATTGGCAATTTTTGTAACCCACGCTGCCTACCACGAGGCAGCTCTGACCACTCTCCAGTGTGGGTGGAGCTTACATACTAAAATCAAAGACAGCAAACACAATAGTCCTTAACCCCTGGCTGCTCAAAATTCCAGATATAAAAGAGAGCCTACTAACCCATATGGAAAATTATTTTAATGAAAACGTCGGTTCAGTAGACTCAGCACAAATAATATGGGAGGCCTTCAAGACAGTGCTGAAGGGGCAGTGTAGGAGAGTAGGATCTGCTTCTTATGGTTACCTCCACTTTTTGCTGATGTTTCACTGTTTTTCGACTTTAGTCTGGCTGGGGCCCTGCTATTCAGGACCCCAGCCTAGCTGCTTCCTCTCTAAATTGATTCCCTGTACCTTAGGTACACCACAGATTGGATTCTGGGGTGCCCTTATCAGTCCCTAGTATATGGTATACTATGTACCCAGGGCATAGGTACCCCAGAGGCCTACCAGGGGCTGAAGCATGTATTATGCCACCCCTGGGCAGCCTTCCAAAATGACACCACAGGACTGCTACAGCAGCCTGAGTAAGGTGGTGCATGCACCCCTTACTGAGATATAGGTTCACTATATCTCACCCTATCACTGCACATATAAACCTATCAGTCACCCCTATGGCATGCCTTATTAATCCTGAAGGCAGGGTGCTTGGTTTTGTGTGAGAGGGTGCCCATGCATGAGCAGAGCCCCTCTGCAGCCTTCGGAATCCATCCTCCGGGGTTGTCTGCGAGGCAGCCTGACCATATACTCTTAAGTGCATTATAACCCAACGGTAAATGCTAACTTTGGGATGGCTGCACGGAAACATGTCGTGTTTGGTGTCAAACACCTTGGAATCATACCCCCACACCAGTAACTGGTGTGGGAGTATGATCCCACCCTTCTAGAGGGAGAGACATGACAGCACTGGTATACCCGGTACCAGCTAACAGAGCCCTGGCATCACAAAATGGATGCTGCAGCCACAGACACGAGTCTGGCCTCCTGCTGCTGACCGAAACTCCGGCAGGGGAGGCCTGGACAACAGGTTTCCTGTCACAGGGAGGTGTTACCACCTCCCAGACAGGCTTTAGTGTATTGGGGCTGGGTGGGTGCACTCTCAGAGTGCTTTGAAGTCCTGCACTGGGGGCACATTTGGTGTCCCTGTGCATAGTCCAGTTCAAACCGGTTGAAGGGGCTACCATCCCCTGCTCTGGCGTGAAACTGGACAAAGGAAATGGGTGTAGCCACCCCTCTTTCCAAACCCTCCCATAGGTGGGTCCCCTGAGTTAGTCCAACCCCTTCCTTGGGTATAAGATAGGAACCCCTGGCAACAGGACTTTAGATATCCCTGGACGAAACTCTGAAACTGAATCCTGGAACTTCGAAGATCTGTTCAACGCCAGATGACTGAAGAATCTCCCTTGGAGTAAAGGAGTTACTCCCCTGCTTGGCAGGCACCAAAGACGCATCTGACCGGTCTGCACCTCCGAAGCTCCCGCCGGACGCCGAAGACTTAGCAACCCAGGAAGTGGGTTTCCAGACTTCCCAGAGGCTGACCCGAGTCCCCAGCAAAGCTGAGACCCGTAGCCCTTGTGGGTACCGTGGAACCGGAACCCCTGGACACCGTGCACATTTGCAAGTGCATATGCTTCTCGTCAATCCTTGAGGCTGGGCTTTGGGTTACTCGTAGCCCTGACCCCGAGCAGTGAATCCACCGAAGATTGCGGGCCTACCCACTCCGAGTGACCCGTGGGCCGCCATTTTGTGATTCCTCTCGAGGTCCCTTCGCGATCCCTTGTCCATCAACTTGTGGGTCCCTGAGAAGGGTAACTTTACTTTAATTGGGCTTTCCTGGTTGCTCCAGACGTGCCCTGACTCTCCATCGCTTGGGGAGTCCCCAGGACCTTGCTGGTCCGTCCCGAAGCATCTTTCCTCTTCCTGCGTGGGTTGCTGTTGCCAAGGCTTGTTGTGTCCAATCCGGGCACCGACGCTGCAGCACTCGACATCCTTCGTGGGACAGCTCGAATCCAGCTCCTGGTCGTCATCGACGCCTCCTGGTCCTCGTGGCTGAAGAGTCAAGCTTCACCTCTTTCACCTGAAACACCCAACATCGGTGGGCATTCGTCTATCGTGACCCAGACTCTGTCCCCTCTGCTTTCAGGTTCTTCACATCTCCGATCCAGGCTTGGATCTCTTCGGACACTTCGCATCTTCCCGGCCGCAGCACTTCTCTGCAAGCTGCCATTGAAAACGACGACGCGACCCGACACCAATTGACACCTAAGCGCCCGGCTTCCCTGGGTGAGGTAACTCGAGTACTCCGGTGCTCCCTTGGGTGTTGACCCTTGAACTGTCTAAGTCCAAGAGGGTTTGATCCTAGTCCATTTCTAAGTGTCCTTTAACTTTAAAACTCTAACCGCGACTTTCCCCATAGAAGCTAACGGAGCTCGCGGCTGTGTTCAAACACTGCACACGTCCCCCGTGGGTCCCCTGTGTCACAACCTTGGGTGGTTCCTTGGGATCCCTGCGATTCTACAGGCACTAGGCCTTGTGTCTAGTCAAGTCGTGGTTCTTATACCACTTTCTTAATATATGGTTTGGTACGCCCCTAGGGCTAATCACATATTGTGCTAATTTACTGTGCTATTTTACTTGTAACTTGTGTACTTTGACCTCTAGCCTCATAAAGAGACTAGTAGGGTGTGTTTAGAAATAAATACATATATTTTATATATATACCTGGTGTGGTCTCCTTTCATTTAGCCATTCAAGAGATTATAGACTGGTAAAACAAACAGCTTTACACTCCTTCAAGACTTAGCCTGAAGGCTGCTCTCCATAGCTACCACTAGGATAGCTTTCAATAAAGGTTGTCTTTAAACCTATCATCAATAAAGGTCGTTTGGACTGGTGCAAGGTGCCCACTATAACTAGTGGACAGCATATACCAGGCCAACTTCTCACATTGGTGTGCAGCGGTTGGATTCAAGCTTGCCTTTGTTTTACCAGATAATCTCAAGTGAATGACTAACTGAAAACCACTAAAAGGTACCTGAGGTACATATAATTCAAGCTTAAAATTACAGTAAGTTCTACTGAACTTAGAGTTGTGTGTCAAGGGCTTAGCACACCCTTTCTACAACTCAAGAGAGTTTAGTAGGCCACACTAGAGTAGGTAGTGCATACACCACACCTCACTAGTGATGTCTTCAAGGCCAGGAACCAGTGGGTCCCTGCCAGAAGCCAATGGGCTTCTACCATCCAAGTATGACAACCTCCCATTCTTGGAATTGAGAGCATTGTGTAGTACTAGGAAATTGAAGACAGGCAAAAGTGCAAACACCCAACGCCTCATAGAGGTACTGCTGTTGGATGATCTCAGAAGGCCCACAGGGTCTGAAGGGGTAGGTAGAGAGGGTGGGGCAGCAGATGAGGAAAGGCCAAGGGGTGAAGATACCCATGACCTGACCTCTGAAGCTGACCAGGAATATGAGAATGATCCTAACCTGGGAAACACAGCTCCTCCTGCAGATGACGAGGATGGCCAGAATGGCTTCCTCTTTATTCCACCAGGAAGAGTTGAGAGTGTGCCTAGAAGGTCAAGATCTCCTTCTCTGGAGTCTAACCATTCTGACACCTCAATAGGGACCTCTGTTTCCTCTCATAGGAGGGAATCCTCTCATGAAAGGAAAGAGAGACTGCTCAAGTATGAAGAAGCTCAGCTTAGAATCAGAACAGAGCAGTTGGCTTTAGATAGGCAGTCCCTAGAGCTTCAGAAAACTAGAAGAAAGTTGGGTCTAGAGTCCCATGGTGGCAGCAACTTCCCTAGTGTTAGGGAAAGGTCTCATGACCATAGAAACCTAAGCAAGATTGTCCCTCCCTACCAGAGTGGGAATGACATCCACAAATGGGTTACTGCACTGGAAAGGGCCTGTAAAGTTCAGAGGGTACCCCAGGAGCAGTGAGCAGCAATCTTGTGGCTCTCCTTTGCAGACAAAGGAAGAGATAAGCTCCTCACTGTAAGAGAAGAGGATGCTGATGATTACCAAATCTTGAAAAGCGCACTGATTGAGGGGTTTGGCTTAACCACTGAACAGTATAGGATAAAGTTCAGAGATACCCAAAAGGCACAGAATCAAGACTGGGTGGACTTTGTAGATTGTGCTACTAAGGCTCTGGAGGGCTGGTTACTTGGCAGTAAGTTCTGTGATTTCAAAGGGTTGTACAACTTAATTATGAGGGAGCAGATCCTTAATAATTGTCAAAATCAGCTGTTGCATCAGTACCTGGTGGACTCTGATCTGACCTCTCCCCAAGAATTGGGAAAGAAGGCAAACAAATGGGTCAGAACCAGGGTGAGGCAGAAGGTTCAGAACCAAGGTGGTGACCCAAAGAAGCAAGATTCTAAGAACTCTGACTAGGGTGGGGAAAAGGGTAAAGACCAGAAGTCTTCTCAAGGTCCCCAAAAATCTTCATCTGGGGGGGAATCCCAATCTAACAAAAGTAAAGGCCAAAAGAAACCATGGTGTAAAATCTGTAAGCAGAAAACCCATTGGACAAGTGACTGTACAAAGTCCAAAGACTCAACTCCAGCCACCATTGCCCCTAAGGCAACTGTTCCCCCTAGTGCAGCTACAATTGGTGGTACACTTGAATAAGGGTGTAGTAGGGTTAACCCTGGGTTCTGAGATGGGTTCTGGCCTAGTCAGAGTTCCAACTCAGGCTGTCCTGGTCTGTGATGGAGGCATGGACATGTCCTCCTTTGTGAGTCCCAGTAACTTGGGCAAATACAGACAGCAGCCTTTGATAAATGGAAAGGAGGCTTTGGCATTCAGGGACACAGGAGCAAGTGTCACAATGGTGACAAAAGATCGTGTGGCTCCTGGGCAGATTATACTTGGTGAGATGTACCAAGTGACCAATGCTAGCAATGTCCGGACAGACCATTCCTTGGCAGTTGTTAATTTCTCCTGGGGAGGGGTAACTGGCCTCAAGAATGTTGTGGTAAGTGCAGACCTCCCTGTTGAATGCTTGCTTGGCAATGATCTAGAAACTTCAGCTTGGGCAGAAGTGGAGCTCAGGACACATGCATAAATGCTAGGGATCCCTGCACATGTATTTGCTGTGACCAGGTCACAGGCCAAAAAGTCTAACACTAAACAGGCCCTGGATTCTAGAAGAATGGACCAGGTGCCTCCCAAGAGGAGGAGCAGCAGGGTTAAGGCAGTGCCTCCCCCCCTGACTCAGAATACAGATCAGCCTCCTGAGGGAGATGATCTTAGTCCTGAAGGAGGAACTGTCCCAGAGGAGCTTGAACCTGATCAGGTTGAGTTCTTGGGGACAGGGGGCCCTTCCAGGGCAGATCTGAGCCAGGAGCAGCAAAGCTGCCCCTCTCTTGAAACCCTCAGAAAGCAAGCTGCTGATGAGGCTGCTGGTAATGCTAGTGGCACCCATAAAATATATTGGGATGATGGACTCCTATATTCAGAGAGTAGAGACCCCAAGCCTGGTGCTTCCAGGAGGTTGGTAATACCTCTGAAATTTAGGGGCTTCCTATTGACACTAGCCCATGATATTCCCCTAGCAGGTCACCTGGGCCAAAACAAGACTTGGGACAGAATTGTTCCTCACTTTCATTGGCCCCACATGTCTGAAGACACCAAGGAGTTTTGTCGCTCCTGTGTCACCTGTCAAGCCAGTGGGAAGGCAGGTGGAACCACAAAGGCCCCCTGATACCACTACCTGTGGTGGGGGTTCCCTTTGAGAGGGTGGGGATTGATATAGTTGGTCCCATGGATCCTCAGACAGCCTCTGGGCACAGATTTATCCTGGTGGTGGTGGACCATGCCACTAGGTACCCAGAAGCCAACCCACTTAGGACCACCACAGCACCTGTGGTGGCAAGGGCCCTCTTGGGAGTATTCTCAAGAGTGGGTTTTCCTAAGGAGGTAGTATCAGACAGGGATACAAACTTCATGTCTAGTTACTTGACTGCAATGTGGAAGGAGTGTGGAGTGAATTATAAGTTCACCACACCCTATCACCCACAATGCAATGGTTTAGTTGAAAGGTTCAACAAAACCTTAAAGGGCATGATCAAAGGTCTCCCAGAAAAGCTTAGGCGCAGATGGGACATCCTTTTGCCTTGCCTTTTATTTGCCTACAGGGAGGTGCCTCAAAAGGGGGTTGGTTACAGCCCTTTTGAACTTTTGTTTGGCCATCCTGTTAGGGGTCCTTTGTGTCTGGTGAAGGAGGGATGGGAGTTACCTCTCAAACCCCCTAAACAGGACATAGTGGACTATGTACTTGGTCTCCGCTCCAGGATGGCAGAGTATATGAACAAGGAAACTAAAAACCTTGAGGCTAGCCAGGAATTACAAAAGGCCTGGCATGACCAAAAGGCTATGCTGACTGTGTACCAGCCAGGACAGAAAGTGTGGGTGTTGGAGCCTGTGGCCCCAGCAGCCCTCCAAGATAAGTGGAGTGGCCCCCATACAATGTTGAACAGAAGGGAGAGGTTACCTACTTGGTAGACCTTGGAACTCCCAGGAGTCCCCATAGGGTACTTCATGTCAACAAACTGAAACCATATGTCGACAGGGCAGACATGGGCTTGCTCATGGCTACTGATGAGGGACAGGAGGAAGAGAGTGATCCACTCCCTGACCTGCTCTCTCAGAACCCTGATGATGGATCAGTAGATGGTGTAGCCTTGGCAGGCAGCCTCACTGTCCAGCAACAAACTGACTGCAGAAAAGTTCTCAGCCAGTTCAGGCATATGTTCTCCCTGACACCTAGTCAGACTACCTGGTGCACTCATGAAGTGGACACTGGGGACAGTCTGCCTGTCAAGAATAAAATCTACAGACAGCCTGATCATGTCAGGGATTGTATAAGGACAGAGATCCAAAAGATGTTGGATTTGGGAGTCATTGAACCCTCAGATTGCACTTGGGCTAGTCCAGTAGTCCTTGTGCCTAAACCTCACACCAAAGATGGCAAGAGAGAAATGAGGTTTTGTGTGGACTACAGGGGTCTCAATGCAGTCACTAGGACTGATGCCCATCCCATCCCAAGGGCAGATGAGCTTATAGATACTTTGGCCTCAGCCAAGTTTCTGAGCACATTTGACTTGACAGCTGGCTACTGGCAAATCAGACTAGCTGATGATGCAAAGCCAAAGACAGCATTTTCTACCCTTAGTGGGCATTATCAATTTGTGGTGATGCCCTTTGGTTTGAAAAATGCACCTGCCACTTTCCAAAGGTTGGTGAATACAGTCCTTACAGGCCTGGAAGACTATAGTGCAGCATATCTAGATGATATTGCTGTCTTTAGCTCCACCTGGGAGGATCACCTGGTCCACCTAAGGAATGTTTTGGAGGCCCTGCAAAAGCAGGCCTAACTATCAAGGCTACTAAGTGCCAGATAGGGCCGAGTCAGGTTGTGTACCTGGGCCACCTTGTAGGTGGAGGCCAGGTTCAACCATTGCAGAGCAAAATCCAGACCATAATTGACTGGGTTGCTCCCACTACCCAGACTCAGGTGAGAGCCTTCTTGGGCCTGACTGGGTACTACAGGAGATTTGTAAAAGGTTATGGAACCATAGTGACCCCATTGAATGACCTTACCTCTAAGAAAATGCCCAAAAAGGTTCAGTGGACAGTTAACTGTCAAAAGGCATTTGATGACCTGAAGCAGGCCATGTGCACTGCTCCCATTCTGCAGAGTCCTCATTACTCCAAAAGTTCATTGTACAAACAGATGCATCTGAGTTGGGGGTAGGGGCTGTACTGTCACAGTTGAATGATGAAGGTCAGGATCAGCCAGTAGCTTTTATTAGCAGAAGGCTGACCCCCAGAGAGAAACGTTGGTCAGCCATAGAGAGGGAGGCCTTTGCTGTGGTTTGGGCTCTGAAGAAGTTGAGGCCATACTTGTTTGGCACTCACTTCATTGTTCAGACCGACCATAAGCACCTCTTATGGTTAAACAGATGAAGGGTGAAAACCCCAAACTTTGGAGGTGGTCCATTTGCCTACAGGGGATGGACTATACAGTGGAACATAGACCTGGGAGTAGCCATGCCAATGCAGATGGACTCTCCAGATATTTCCACTTAGAACATGAAGACTCAACTGGTCAAGGTTAGTTTAATGTCCCTGCGTTTGGGGGGGGGGGGGTTGTGTATGAGAGTAGGATCTGCTTCTTATGGTTACCCCCACTTTTTGCTGATGTTTCACTGTTTTTCGACTTTAGTCTGGCTGGGGCCCTGCGCTATCCAGGACCCCAGCCTAGCTGCTTCCTCTCTAAATTGATTCCCTGTACCTTAGGTACACCACAGATTGGATTCTGGGGTGCCCTTATCAGTCCCTAGTATATGGTATACTATGTACCCAGGGCATGGGTACCCCAGAGGCCTACCAGGGGCTGAAGCATGTATTATGCCACCCCTTACTGAGATATAGGTTCACTATATCTCACCCTATCACTGCACATATAAACCTATCAGTCACCCCTATGGCAGGCCTTATCAATCCTGAAGGCAGGGTGCTTGGTTTTGTGTGAGCGGGTGCCCATGCATGAGCAGAGCCCCTCTGCAGCCTTCGGAATCTATCCTCCGGGGTTGTCTGTGAGGCAGCCTGACCATATACTCTTAAGTGCATTATAACCCAACGGTAAATGCTAACTTTGGGATGGCTGCATGGAAACATGTCGTGTTTGGTGTCAAACACCTTGGAATCATACCTCCACACCAGTAACTGGTGTGGGAGTATGATCCCACCCTTCTAGAGGGAGAGACATGACAGCACTGGTATACCCGGTACCAGCTAACAGAGCCCTGGCATCACAAAATGGATGCTGCAGCCACAGACACGAGTCTGGCCTCCTGCTGCTGACCGAAACTCCGGCAGGGTAGGCCTGGACAATAGGTTTCCTGTCACAGGGAGGTGTTACCACCTCCCAGACAGGCTTTAGTGTATTGGGGCTGGGTGGGTGCACTCTCAGAGTGCTTTGAAGTCCTGCACTGGGGGCACATTTGGTGTCCCTGTGCATAGTCCAGTTCAAACCGGTTGCAGGGGCTACCAGCCCCTGCTCTGGCACGAAACTGGACAAAGGAAATGGGTGTAGCCACCCCTCTTTCCAAACCCTCCCATAGGTGGGACCCCTGAGTTAGTCCAACCCCTTCCTTGGGTATAAGATAGGAACCCCTGGCAACAGGACTTTAGATATCCCTGGACGAAACTCTGAAACTGAATCCTGGAACTTCGACGATCTGTTCAACGCCAGATGACTGAAGAATCTCTCTTGGAGTAAAGGAGTTACTCCCCTGCTTGGCAGGCACCAAAGACTGATCTGACCGGTCTGCATCTCCAAAGCTCCCGCCGGACGCCGAAGACTTTGCAACCCAGGAGGTGGGTTTCCAGACTTCCCAGAGGCTGACCCGAGTCCCCAACAAAGCTGAGACCTGTAGCCCTCGTGGGTACCGTGGAACCGGAACCCCTGGACACCGTGCACATTTGTAAGTGCATATGCTTCTCGTCAATCCTTGAGGCTGTGCTTTGGGGTACTCGTAGCCCTGACCCCGAACAGTGAATTCACCAAAGATCGCTGGCCTACCCACTCCGAGTGACCCGGGGGCCGCCATTTTGAGATTCCTCTTGAGGTCCCTTCGCGATCCATTGTCCGTCAACTTGTGGGTCCCTGAGAAGGATAACTTTACTTTAATTGGGCTTTCCTCGTTGCTCCAGACGTGCCCTGACTCTCCATCACTTGGGGAGTCCCCAGGACCTTGCTGGTCCGTCCCGAAGCATCTTTCCTCTTCCTGCGTGGGTTGCTGTTGCCAAGGCTTGTTGTGTCCAATCCGGGCACCGACGCTGCAGCACTCGACATCCTTCGTGGGACAGCTTGAATCCAGCTCCTGGTTGTCGTCGACGCCTCCTGGTCCTCGTGGCTGAAGAGTCAAGCTTCACCTCTTTCACCTGAAACACCCGACATCGGTGGGCATTCGTCTATTGTGCCCCCTGGTCACTGGCTAGTGACCCAGGCTCTGTCCCCTCTGCTTTCAGGTTCTTCACATCGCCGATCCAGGCTTGGATCTCTTCGGACACTTCGCATCTTCCCGGCAGCAGCACTGCTCTGCAAGCTGCCATTGAAAACGACGACGCGACCCGACACCATTTGACACCTATGCGCCCGGCTTCCCTGGGTGAGGTAACTCGAGTACTCCGGTGCTCCAGTGGGTGTTGACCCTTGAACTGTCTAAGTCCAAGAGGGTTTGGTCCTAGTCCATTTCTAAGTGTCCTTTAACTTTAAAAGTCTCACTGCGACTTTCTCCATAGAAGCTAACGGAGCTCGCAGCTGTGTTCAAACACTGCACACGTCCCCGTGGGTCCCCTGTGTCACTACCTTGGGTGGTTCCTTGGTGTCCCTGTGATTCTACAGGCACTAGGCCTTGTGTCTAGTCAAGTCGTGGTTCTTATACCACTTTCTTAATATCTGGTTTGGTACGCCCCTAGGGCTAATCGTATATTGTGCTAATTTACTGTGCTATTTTACTTGTAACTTGTGTACTTTGACCTCTAGCCTCATAAAGAGACTGGTAGGGTGTGTTTAGAAATAAATACATATATTTTATATATATACCTGGTGTGGTCTCCTTTCATTTAGCCATTCAAGAGATTATAGACTGGTAAAACAAACCGCTTTACACTCCTTCAAGACTTAGCCTGAAGGCTGCTCTCCATAGCTACCACTAGGATAGCTTTCAATAAAGGTTGTCTTTAAACCTATCATCAATAAAGGTAGTTTGGACTGGTGCAAGGTGCCCACTATAACTAGTGGACAGCATATACCTGGCCAACTTCTCACAGGCAAGCGCTGGTGCTCAAAGTGGGTTACAATAAAAAGCAGCAACAGCAACTAGTACAGCTTGAGAGTGAACTTCAGCAGCTCGAAACAGAGCACACACGGTCACCTAGCGAAACCACTGCACATCAACTAACCATTAAGCAATTAGAATATAAAACCCTGGCTGGAGAGCGGGTACGGGCTGGATTGCTTGGCACATGGCACAGGCTTTATGAACTGGGAGATAGAACTGGCAAAATGCTGGCATGGTTGGAAAAAAGAGAACAGGAAGAGCGCTGGGTACCCAGATTAACACTTAGCAATACACAGCATCTCTCAGACCCGCAAGCCATTGCAGATGCATTTGCAGATCATCTAGAGAAGGTCTATACCTCCTCGGTTACCACTACAGCAGAGGACTCCCGCCAATTGCTAGCCGATATTAAAATGCTTACCCTGTCCACTGGAGACAGAGATACACTGGAGGAGGATCTCACAGACGATGAAATCCGTTTGGCAATGAATAGTATACAATCGGGGAAGGCGATGGGACCCAATGGGGTCCCTATTGAATTCCTAAAAATAACTTCCTCACATGTCACACCCCACCTAAGAGAAATGTATAACGAAAGTTATTGAAAAGGAGTCCTGCCGGAGGACCAACGATTGGTCTCTATTTTTGTTATTCGTAAGCCTGGGAAACCAGCGGACAGTTGCGGATCCTGTAGGCCGATTTCATTCATTAACGTGGAAGTGAAAATCCTTGCAAAACTCATGGCGTCTCGCCTGATCTCAAGGATCATGCGGACCAATCAGACTTTGTACCAGGACGGAATACTGCACTAAACATCTGCCGCCTCCACAATGTCCTGAGTCGCAAACATTTAATAGAGGAAGACGTAGTGGTGTTATCCCTGGACGCCAAAATGGCGTTTGATTCAATAGAATGGCCATATCTCTTTGAGGTGCTTCGGCGCCTAGGGTTTGGCTGAAAATTCCTGGGTTGGATTAAGCTGCTTTATACGGACCTAAAAGGCCAGGTCAAGGTCAACAACCGCCTGTCCAGGACATTCTCGCTGGGAAGGGGTACAAGACAGGGTTGCCCCCTATCCCCCTTGATATTCTCACTAATGTTAGACCCACTGGCCTCATGGGTGAGGGGCGACCCACTGCTCAGAGGGTTGAAATGAGCTGAAGGACAAGAAGATAGGGTATCTCTCTACGCCGATGATATCCTGCTATATCTGGCATCCCCTCATAAATCCGTGCACAGAATTTTAAATATCTTCACGAATTTCGGCAAATATTCCGGTTATTCGATTAACTGGTCCAAATCAGTGATCTTTGCTATTCAGGGACCAATTCCAAAACTCCCCTCAGGATGCGAGGTGTGGATAGCTATTGAAGGTTTCCGCTACCTTGGAATTTATATATCCTCAGATCTTTTACGCCAGAAATCTAGCCGTCCCTCTGGAGAGACTGCGTAATGACGTCAAGCATTGGAGATCACTGCCTCTCTCCTTACTAGGGCGAGCTGCCCTATTTAAGATGCTGGCTCTCCCCCGTTTTTGTACATCCTTCAAAATTGCCCTTACAAAGTCCCTGACTCCTACTTCAGGACCATCAAGAGTGAGGTTAGAACTTTACTGTGGGACGGGGGAGCGCCCCGTATAGCTTTACATAAATTGACCAAGGGTTGGTACGATGGAGGTATTGCACTCCCAGATTTGCGACTATACTATTGGGCTTCACAGTTGGTTGTGGTGAATCACTGGGTGTATCGCTCCCCGATGGACCCTGCATATATGTTAGATAAATATCAAATGGGCAGGGAAGGCTGCCTGGGAGCACTCTACTCGAAAGTACGAAAAGGTCGATACCTGGGCCCAACAGCCCACACGGTGGCGATCTGGCACCAAGCTAGTAGACGTCTTGGCTGGTCAGACGTACTGACTCGGGCCACTCCATTATGGTCCACTCAAAAACTAAGACTACTGTGTAACCAACCCGGCTTTGATAGATGGGACACTATTGGAATTTCCACAATAGGCCACTTAGTGAAAAATACTAACTTTTGCGGAATTAAGGGAGAAATATGAACTAGCTCAGGGGGAGGTCTTCCGCTACTTACAGGTCCGCCATGCTCTTAAAGCAGCACTCCCAGGCACAGAAAACATACCGAAATCATCCCCCCTGGAGGAACGACTGCTTTCTGAACCTATATTAGAAAAAGCTGTATCATTAACCTATCGGAAACTATGTAATAACCTGCCAGATCCGTTTCACACTCTCCGAGAACAGTGGCAAGCCGATATAGGGCAATTTGAAGATGACGACTGGCAAACGGCACTGATGTCCCCGAGAGAAGCAGCCATCCCTCTTAGGCTCCGTCTTATTCAACTGAAAATCCTGCATAGAACTTATCTTACTGGGGTTACACTAGCAAAAATGGGGAGTCGACAAGATATGTTGTGTCTCCACCAATGTCATCAAGAGGCAACCTTTTACCACACTATATGGGAATGTCCTCAGGTACAAACCCTATGGGAAAAGGCAACAAGACACATGCAGAGAGCTCTAGGAAAAGAGATTAACCTAACACCACAATTAGGGCTCCTTAATATATGGGAGGCGACAGACCTTACGGAGTTGGAGCAACAAATGACTAGTCTGGGATACACATTAGTGAAACGCGCAATAGCAATGAAATGGGGGGTGGCGGAGGGGCCATCGCCGAAGAGTTGGGCGAAGGAACTAGACAAATGTATGATAGCAGAAAAGGAGGTGTTCAAGTCCAGAGGTTGTCCTAAGAAGTGGGATAAGAAATGGAGCAAATGGAACATGTACCGGGGGGAATTGTGTACCTCGCCTACCAAGGAGATGGAGATGACAAAGAATAGTAGAGATAGTATAGGTGCAAATGGCTGAGTTAATATTGACCTCTATTCATATATACAATTGATAAAACTGTGTTGCAATGTATAAATATAAAATATTTGTGAATATGTTTTTCAAACCAATAAAAACATCTTTAAAAAAAAAAATGAGGAATTACCTTTGAGAGAAGAGAAGCAGGTAGCAGCAATGTGATGAGTATTTAGAATGAGGAATTATTGATGGGAGGATGTAGAATGAGGAATTGTAGATGAGAGCAGAGAAGCAGCTGCAGCATTGTATATAGGACTTAGAATGAGGAATTACCACTGGGACCAGAGAAGCAGGTGGCAGCACTTTCTCTAGGAACAAGAATGAGGAATTACTGACAAGACCAGTGTATCAGCAAGCAGCACTGCCTTGAGGACTTAAAATAAGGAATTACCACTGGGACCAGAGAAGCATGTAGCAGCACTTCGTAGTGGACTAAGAGTGAGGAATTACCATAGATGCAGCTGTAGCATTGCTTATAGGATTTAGAATGAGGAATTACTACTGTGACTAGAGATATAATTGTAGCACTTCCTAGAGGAGTTAGAATGAGGAATTAATGTCGGAACAAGAGAAGCTCCTGCAGCACTGCCTAGAGCAACCTTAAAATGAAACACTGCTACATTGTAGGGCAAATAAAATAACTGGCAAAACAAAATCCATAGATGTTTTCTTTTTGCTATAAATAAAAACCTCCGCCACGTAAATATAAACATAAAATCAATGAAATGGTGCAGGTTGTTATACTAATTAGATATACACCTAAATATAGAAGCACGTTCTTTAAGGTTGCCTTGGAGTTTGAAATAAATACATGAAGCAACCAAGTACTTAGTTGTGACTTTCAACGTGCATAAACAAAACGCAACTATAAAAAAGCACTACTATACTTTAGCTCATGTTGTCAAGCTGCCAAGCCCTTTGTTGTAAATATTAAAGCAAATTTACTGGGTTGTTTTCACTATATGTGGAAAGGACAGTAAAACATCGGTTGAAATGTTTTATACACTTCCCCTTGTACTCGCAGCACAAATTTTGTAGGGCCCAAAAATAAATCTTTGCCTTTTCAAATAAATTTGCTTTTGCTGCAAAGATATTGTAACTTCCTACGAGCCTTAATAGGGGTTACCATTATCACCAGGTGAAATAACTGCTCGCCATCAAGACAAGGTAAATGTAAGAGGTTTAATAGAGGATGGATAAGAGTTTATAATAGAATAGTGTAATTTGCGGTATTCAAAGGACTTGAGGTACAAATCCAGAGAGAGCAACTCCATTTTACACACTTGAAAAGACGGTAAATGGAGTATAATTAAAGCGCAAAGAAAAAAAATTGTACTTTGCAAATTGAGAAAATATTGGATGAAGTACTGTAGAAACTAGTGCTCCCGCAGCATTATAGTGCTTTTTTTGCACAATAAAACAGCAGGGCATGAAAGCAAGTACGAAAGGATGGCATAAAGCACAATACTGGCCTGTAAATGCCTTTACGTATACGCTACGGTTTTGTTAAAAAACAGTAGGCTACAAACAGTGTCCAAGTTGCCCATGTTGTACTGGCATTATTTACAGCCTGTAAAATGTGTTAGTGAAACTTTCCCCCTTGTTATTTGCGGTTATTGAAAGGACTAAAGCAACAGTTTCAGGGAGACCAACCCTACTGCCAATGCGTGCAAAGATATTAAATAAAGCGTCATTAAAGCGGCAAAAAACATTTATTATTATGTAACCATGCGAATTTCGAAAATATGAGGTGAAGTAGTGTTGAAACCAGCAATTACGTCATGTTATAGTGCTTATGTTTTTTTTCAGATAAAGCAGCGGGCCAAGGAGTTTGGACTGTTTTAAACAGTACTTTATGTTTTTGGGAAACAGATGGTTATCTTGTCTAAAGTACAGCGGTACACGTGGTATTATCATTGAATGAAAGGCCATGAACTACAGGGTGGAAAGATTCTCACAGAAACTGCAGCGTAAATGTTAAACTACCCAAACCTTTGATGCGTTATTCAGTTGTCCTTCTCTTTGGGTGGTGGGTTTTTTAGCACCAAAAACGAATTAATGGCCCTTAAAACGTAATCTGCCTTTGCTGCAAACATAACGTAACTTCCTGGCAGCCTCAATAGGGGTTGCTGTCATCGTCACATGAAATAACTACTCACAGCTAGGATATAAACGGTTTGATGAAGAAGTGAGCCGAGCTCATAATACAACAGTGCCCCATAGGTTTTTTTGTGATGCCCATGAGTAGACTAAACACCGATCAACATTCCTATAAACAATCAGATATGAAAGCACCAACCACAACGTTACCGCGCAAAAGGCTAATTGCAGGAGTTTTACAGTAGACAAAATAACAGTAAATTCACAACACAGAGCACAGTGAAAACAAGGAGCACATTCCCTTTTGGTTTGTCAGCATCGGATTTAGGCAATCCGATGCTGATGAGGGCAGACAGAGTACACAAGGCGCAAACCCGTCTCCCACAGGGAACTCCCTGTGTTTTAATGCACAGCAATGAAACGAGCCAAGAAGCGCAGAAAATGCTTTTACAGTGTTTATCTGCTAACTATTTCTGTCATAAGCAGTTTATTTTTAGCTCCATAGAAACTTTCCATGGTTGTGCACTGTACAGTACACTATATACTGCGGGCCCGTTGATATGTTTGAGCAAGCAGTTTAAATTAAGACCTGCCAAAAAGAGCCGCTTCAATGCAGCATGCAGATGACATCGGTAATTCAGATTAAATATAAATAATTTAATCCAACTCACACATGCGCTGCTGGAACTGGCGTGCTTTTGGGGGAAGATCAGCGTCATCAGTAGCACAGCAAAAAAAGCCCAATCCCCCTTTTAAAAAATCCCAAAACCAAACCAGTATCCTGCCAAAATTAGACCAAAAGAAGGTCGATATCTAAAATTGCAAAAACACTTATAATGGCTAGAGCGGGCGACTTTAAAGCTTGGAAAGGCGTTTTGCGCTCCAATACTTTCGGAGTGCAGGACACACAAAAAAAGAACATGCAGTTGCCAAACACTGAAATGGGAGAGACAATTGCTGCATTAACATGCAAGCAAAGGCACACAGTAACAAAGCACAAAACCAAGGAAAAAATAGTCCCCCTAAAAGCAAATCAACAACCATAGCGTAATGAAGCCCGTAATTAGTCCATGCTGCCTGGGAGGAACGGAAGAGAAAAAGGAGGGACAAAGAGGCAGGACTGACCACTAGCAAGCAAGGATTTTTAAAGTACACTGGCAGAGACAAATGGAAAGCAAAGGCAAGCAATGGTTGAAGTTGGAACTCCACAAAGCATGTACATTAGGTCGCTAAGCGACCTAAAAACAGGCTTGAGAGAATCATGACTTAATCAAAGGACCGACCTCGAAAAAAACTCTACAGTCTGTAAAGCCCAATAATGTTGAGACCCTTCTATGCCAAAAGGTATTTTCAACACCAGGAAATCCTTAAGGTCAAAGCTCTGAAGCTCCAGTCCAAGGGGTTACTGACATACCTTTGGAGCTGCTATAAGCATCGATGTTGAGCACACCCTCAATGACCACCCTATCAGCTCCTTCTCAGGAAGAAGTTGAACAGCCAGGCGGCAGGCAACACCTCATTTGCATTGACCCCGATAGTGGTCATATATGTACGCAACAGCCTTCCTCATCTCATGTTCCAGTTAAGAGGAAACTCAGATTGATATGGAGGTGTTGGATTACCCTATTCCCAAAAGAAAGTCAGTCTTAGCTTCACCCCAAATACATATGTCACTGGATGACTCTCAGATTGTGACCGGGAACATTCTTCTGAACCTCTGCTATTTTATCAGTAACCAGGGCCAATTGATCATCAGGACGCTTAGCATGATTATAGAAAAGATCCTCAGGATGACACATCCGATAAGCCTTCCCCGGTTAAAGCTTTGATGTCAGAGGATACCACCACATATCATTCTGCATATCAAGAGAAGCGGCAAACCATAAGGTCCCAATGCACGTTGAAGAGGAGGAAAATGATTTTCTAACAGAGTCTGTTGAAAGCAGCATTCTATTTATTACCTTCCCATGTTAAAGACAATGCTTAAATATTTCACTGAACACATCAAGGGCCCCATTATGGTAAGGGTAGTTACTCCCTGAGTGCAGAATACATTTAAACTGGTTCCTCAAGACCCTTCCTTTATTTGTCGGTATGTCTCGGAGGACTCCCTGGTAGTGCACACTGCCCACAAGAAAGGAAACTAAGAAGACTGATTCACCCTGAGAGCTGTCACACAATTACGTATTACTAACTCCATGGCCGAACCAACTAGGTACAGTAGATATCAGTGGGTAGAGGTAGAGGAGCAGCTTAAACTCTCACCTCCCTGGCACCTGCAGGAAGAGACCAGCTGAGATTGTCTAAGAAGGAAAATTGATGTCAAATGCTAATATTAGTTGTGCTTTGGATGCAGCAAATAGAGTCTGCAGGCAAATTAAAACTAACATCCTAGTCTGCCGCTGTGCTTGGCTCTGCCTCTGTGGCTTTCGGTCAAAAGTCCAGCAGCACCTTGTTGGCTTGTACTTCAGTGGTGATCATCTCTTCTACCCCTGTATGGATGAGATGCTGTAAACAATAAAGAAAGACACCAATACTACCAAAGCTGTAGGGTATGCAGCAACACCGGCAGCCAAAAGCTCAGTTTCAGGGACCCACAAAGTTGAGCTAGCTCGAAGGTTTCTCCCACTTCTTGATTTCTTGATGCCAGTATCTCCCACAGCCATAGTCCGTTCCAGGAAATTAACAGCCCAGCGGTAGTGTTAAAGGGATGGTTTCTGTGGAAACCAGCATGGTAAGGCCCAAATAATAACCAAGTGGTCTTCTCCACCGATCATCCAACACCAGTCAGGGGGCGACTGAGGTTCCTCGTGCCACAGTGGAGAGTATAACCTCAGACCAGTGGGTGCTTTCCCCATCTCCCAAGGCCATTGCCTAGAGTTCCATGGTGCTCCGCCCTATATACTGTGCTGCGGCAACAAATGATGAGCCATTCAGGCTGGACTGATCTGTGACTGGGGGGGAATGTTTGATTAGTTCAGCATTCCGTCCATCATCTGTTCTTTTTGCATTTGTCGCCCTAAGTGGTATGCCCAGAAGTAGGTCCCTTGCTAGCTATGCCATCAGATTCAAGCTAGCCTGGCCGATGAGAGGTGATACCCCGAAACTGTTCCCAGGATGCTTGTTTCTGGTCCAGGGAGGGCCTGGCCTGGCAGTTCGGGTTGGACTGTTCTAATGGGGAGCAGGGTCAAGACTGATTTGCATATGGCTGGGTCTAAACTGGAATGGCATGACATGCAAAAAACCGATCGATTTAACCCAGATCTGTGATTGGGGGTGAATGTTTGATTGGTTCAGCATTCCGTCCATCATCTGTTCTTTTTCCACCCAATATACCAACATGCCCATACAGAATTTCTCCTGAGCATCCATGCTTCTGCTGGGGGATGTTTAAGCACTACTTCAAAAGGGAGCTTTGAGATCGTCTTGTGGCAACAGCAAGGGACAGATGTGTACTCTACTTTCTCTTTTCATCACAAGAAAACTTTGCAGCCCATCCTTGTTCTCTAAGCACTCGACTACTACATCACATCTAATTACTTCAAGGAGACCACCTTCCAGGATGTCATCCCACTACTTCAACACCTTCGATGTCAAGGATACCTACTTGCAAATCCCCCATCCACCTTGCTCTCTGCCAGTATCTAAGGTTTGTGGCAAGTGAAGTTTATTACCATTTTAACAGCCCCATATGTTTATCAAAGGTCTGGCGGTTGTAGCACGGCTTCTCCGGTGCAGTCTCATACTTGCCTTTCCATACTTGAATAACTGGCTACTAAGGAAGCAGTCAAGTGCAATGTCTTGCTCACTTGCCTCAAACTATATTCCTTCTTCTTTGGTTAGGGTTTACAGTCAATCAGAAGATATCTCCTCTGTGTCCCGCCAACAAACGCAAGCTATCTTGGGAGCCACACTCAATGCAGTTGAAAATGTGTCTTCATTTTGTTTCTGAAAATCATCAAGAAGTAAATAAATAGAAAGTGAGTTCCTGCAGTTTGGAACTTCAATAGATAATAGTGTAAAGTGGGACTTCTTCTCCAGCACCTGGCAGAGGTATAGGCATGAACACAAATTACAAGGTAGCAAGGAGTCATTTTATGAATGCACTGACATCCGCATTTAAATGATGTCATCTCTTTGACCAGCAGCCAGCGCACTGATTCTTTCTGCCTAAGACTTGAACCCAGATAGGCTACTGTATTCTGCGCCCCTGCAGCAAATAGAAATGCAAATAGAAATGAGTGGCAGGCAACTTGGTGTGTAATGCATTGCACTCTGCCAGACAAATCTTGGCATATCCGCCTCTCATTCATGCCCCTTTGCGAAAAGATAGAAGTAGGAGGATATGTTTTAATAGGAAATAGGTGCTAATCACCACTCTGACCTGTTGGTTGAAGGCCATACTTGCCTCAGACACCGCACTTGGATTCTTATCATATCCTGAATGAGAGATCTAGTGGCCACAAATAACCCCAGGAGTAAGTTTTTTAAGATTAGGTATTTCTTCCCCAAAAGAATAAGCTTTGTCTTACTGCTAATTACCTGCAGGATGTTTTGGAGAGTAGAATCTGGAAATGGTGTCCTCAGAACCCCTCTGAGTATGTCACAAGGAGGCAAGAATGCAAGAAGCATTGGTAAGTTAAGAATGGATACCAAAAAATTCAAATCTAGTAAAGCGGTCAATCCATCTATCTCTGGAGCAGCTCTTCAATTATCAACTTTCCTCCTGGTCATCAAAGATGTGCTAAAGATCTTCTGAAATATCACAAAGTACTAAACGCTCTTCTGCTTAAAATGTATTTAGAATGACCTCCTTAGCTCATCTCCAGTCCTATTTCCTCATATTTCTCTACGCTCCCTCTCTACCTTGCAACCCCCATCACTCTCCTTATCTTTCTGATTACATGCAAAAATGTATCCTAATTCAGATACTACACTATCCTCAACATCGTCCTTTCCCTATCCTGAAACCATCTTCACTCCATTTATGCTCTAGCCCCTATCTTCTACCACCACGGCTTCAGTAATTGCTGTAGTCTTGGGTGCCCCTCTCGCATTACACCATTTTCCTAATCATCCCTTTTCACATGAACCCTTTGGCTTTGCCTCCCTCTTCTCATTCTGCTGAAGTCACACTTTTCTGCAAATCTACTGTTTTCCCTCTTTCTCTTTTGTGGAACAATGTATTGTGATAACTCTTTCATACTCCTAGATAGGAATTGCCCTGCACCCATCTCTCTCTGTCTGCTCTATTTTAATACGGTGCTTGTCTTAGATGTGTTCTTTGTAAAATCATCCTTATAAGAAGCTACCAAATCTATGATTCTGTCTGTATTGGGCCACGACTCAACCATGATTCCTGTTATTCTAAGCTCTCTTCATTTTCAGTCTATGGACAGTGAGGTATGTTTAGTTTCTTTATATTTGATTTGAGTCACAACGCCACATTGCTCCCTAAACTGACCCAGTCCCCATTCAGAACAGATTCACTTTTAGAGCTGACACCATGTCATCGAGGGCTTACTTGTAAAGACCACCTCCCTTTCTTTGTGGCAACAACCTAACATTAACACCCATATCCCTAGCTAGTAAGCACATCCAAATATGACTGAACTCTCATACACAGAAGACCAGGTTAATAAGCTACTGGAACATCACTTATCTTAAATACAGGCTCCATAGCAGCCAGTGTTAACAAATAAACTGAGCTTCAGCACTCGATCAGATTGAAAAATAAACATGTTTTTAACAGTAGTCTATGGCAGAAGTAGTCCTGTGAGCTAAAAGAGTGCCTATAGGATTACTAATGAGTAATATACCCAGCATATTAATAGACAATGCCAGATATAGAATGGAGTTTAGTTCTGTTTCTACAAAATGCTCTGGCGATTGGATTGTCCCCGTAGCTGAAACTACTGGGCAAAAAAGAATTGGAGGAAATAGAAAACTAATATAAGATAGCAAAAATAATGATACAAGACAGTAAAAATATGTTTAAATAAACGGAGGCACAAATTGAAGAATTCATCATAAATACCCAGATTCAGAAATTCGAGAAACTCCAGAAAGATATCTCAAGATTATCCAATGGAAAAAAAATGTATCCCTATTTGAAAAGGGAATTTTACAGCAAACAAGAGAATATCTTCACTGTTTCAATTCAAAAACACATGGTGGAACGTAGCATCTCTGATCCCGCCTTGGCCCTGCACCTACCACGGTTCACAATCGATCTACATGGTGCTGGTAAAATATTGCCAAGTGCGCTACCTTTAACCCCTGGAAGGTCCGCATTTCACTGGACACATTCGAGAAGATAGGTGCTTGCTGGAGGCTTGTGGATACCTGCTCCTTGCTCCCTTCAAGGCACAATTTTGGCCTAATATGCAGAGATGGGGTAATTCAAATCCCATTTCTCTCTTTCCTCAAACAATCTTCAACCTTTCTCCTAATGTTATTTAATAATTTATATTTTTTGCACTTTACACACAGTTAAAACCAGCGTTCATGGTAAGCCAGCTCCTTGGTGTTTTCTGTTAACCATTAGATGTGCCCGGTCAATTCTCTGAGCACCCCATTAAATGCATTTCCTTTCAATTTACCTCGAGTCAACCAATACAGAGAATATTGTCGGGTACACAAGACACAATGTTAACTTAATTTGCCAACAAGGTAGAAGTAAGAACATTCCAATTTCTTTCCCTAAACAATCCGCAGCCCCTCTCTAAATTCAATAATAATTGTATTACGTTTTCCACACAGTTAATTCCAGGGTTCTTAGTAAGCCAGTACCATGTTGTTTTACTATTATTAGATCTGCCCTGTAAATTCTGTAACATCTCTTACTAAATAGATTTCTACTCTCTTTACCTTTAGCCTAATAATTTAGAGACTGTTCATCCAATAACAGTCCAGGACAGGGACTGTTGATGGAGTTGCATTCTTTCATTGTGATCATGCTTCTTGTTGCATTTACAGAGGGCTGAAGATGATGAAGCGCAGCATCGCAAAACTACAGCCACTTTATAAGCTTTTCTGAGGTGGCCGAAGGCTGTAAAGTGAAATTATTTATTACAAATTGGAGTTAAAAGGTCCTGAGACTGAAGGTGCTGCCAACGTTCTTTACCACTGAGCGAATGCATAGGGTCCTGATCTTTCCTCTTCAGCCTGATCCTCACCCCCTCCTCCCCAACTTGGGTGATAATAGCCAGAATTCTTAATTAGTGTGACCAAGATGCAATTCTCTAAGCAGCAAAGAAAGTGGGTACACCCCCTGATGAAAACATTATGGAGCTACTTTTCTATAACTTCACAAAAATGGTCCAGAAACTGCAGAGGAGCTTTCATACTGCCTAGAGAAAATTGAGAAACCTTTGTTTGAATACACTGATCCTCGCCAAGCTTTGGGCCATTGCTGATGGTAAATTGTAGGAAAGTGGAGTATTATGTGGTGTGGGGTGTTAGTCCTCACCATGCAATACTATCACGATACCCCAAAGGTGGTCCATGGATTCACACTAATAAATCCTTAGCTCAGTCCTGGTAGAGTGGCAAAGAGCAGGCAGGCTTTACTAGAGGAATTTGTGTTAAGCATTTCAGACTACCAACATGGACAATAAGTAATTGCCACAACTCAAGGGAAATCCAACATCAGTTTATAAAACTAGAGTGTATTTTTATCTTAATTTAGACACCAAAATGAACTAAATAGCTTACATATAACTGGAGTTATAGATTTTAGAAGCAATATTAAATCAGTGCAAAATAATACATATAAAATATAACATTGCAGTCAATGGCAAAATGCACAAGTGATAATCGGTCATTTGCAGGTCGAGTTACGTGGAACCCTTACAGATTAAAGATCATGCTGGCCCCTGGACCAGGCCATGATAGTCAGATCAATTTTATCTAGGCCGTGGAGTCTGGCAGAGTTGTTCTGGCTGTCCCTGGTTCTGAACGGGAGCCGCAGGGATGCTGATTTTACCCCTTACACTGGGCTGCAAAATACAGAATGCAAAAAACCAACAGATACACAGCTGATGACGTCGGATGAAGGTTGCACGGTGTTCTATGTAGATGCAGTGTCAAGGGTGGGGATTAGTTGCCAGATTGGCAACTAAAAAGCCTTGGTAGTAGTAATCACAGCGAAAAGGTGCTGTACCTTCACTGAGTTTCGGGGAGTGAGGTGGCGGCCTGAAACTTCATGGCAGGCGAGACTACAACTCCCGCAGTGCACTGGACCACCTGGATTTGGGCGATCCCACAAAGGATCCGATGGCCACCGATTCTTCGGATGCAGTGAGTGTTTTTACGTGCAGTTTGCAGGGGACTAGTGCCACTAGTCCAGGGGAGTCTGAGGATGCTTCTGGCTTTCACTGGGGTCCCTTTCTTCAGGAGTGCAGAGTTTTAGCCAAGGATGAAGGTCGTTCACCCCGTTCCAAGTCTGTTGCCACAGGGAGAAAGTATCCCTCTTTTGTTTTGCTGCTGAGGGCAAAGTCCAGATGTCGGCGACTCAGGTCTCTTCCTGGTCCTTCCTTGATGCAGGTTGTTCAGATCTGAGGTTCTGGTGTCAGGGGGTCCCTTAAAATCCTAGATTTAGGGGGGTTAGGGGTGTGGGAGCTAGTAGCCAATGGCTGCTAGTCCCTGCAGCAAGTCCGCCCCTGAGGTGACCCCACCCAGGGGTGTAGGTCACCTTTGCTACCCAGAACCCACTATTCTGTCATTCCTAAAGATGGCAAAAATCTAATTGTGGTGTACAGACCAGGCTACTCACCCTGGAGGTGTGGCTAGCCTTCTGGAGATGTACACCTCCCTGCATATCTAATTTCCTGCCTGCCTGGGTGCAAATGTGCCTGTGGCAGGGGGACAGCTCTTTCCTCCGCTGGGAGTCAGCCCTGATGTACATCAGAGGCGGTGCAGCCTTTGATGCTCACCGTCTTGATATGCCACTTCACTAGCCTGCTTGGAAGGAGGGAGGTGTGATCTCCTTCCTGCCCAAGCCTTTGTTCCTGACTCCTGGGAGTGATCACACTGCCTGGCAGGAGGTCAGAATCCTGTCTTGGTTGCAGCAGGCGTGAGAAAGCGCGGGCTGGCTAGCCAGAGCACAGAGAAGTTGGGGCAACCATGTGGGCAACCTCTAAGGTCGCCACCTGGGTGCATGCCATGTCACCCAGGGCACAAGATTTATGTCAGGGGTGAGAAGGCGCGTTGTTTGATACCAAACATGACATATTTCAGCTGTACCATAATGGAGCTGGCAACCTCACGAATTCCTGAATGGCAGCCCATTGTATCCTATGGACCGCTAACACTTCTAGTAGTTTCCTATGGGGAACACCACTATAGGGATATATTGGTTTGCTCTTATATGCTGTCACCTTTAATATTCTGCATCCTGCCTCCTGGGCTGAGGAGGCCTACCTTAGGTTTGCCTGATAGATATTTAAGACAGTGTATTTGAGTATGCCACACATGGTGAGCGTACAGTCGAGTTAGTTGGCAGGCCTGCTGTCAGTAGTTTGCCTGGGTCACCCAGGGTGGCACAAAACGGTGCTGCAGCCATGGGGACCCTTTTACCACGTGTGCCCTGGGTAGCCCTGGTACCATATACTAGGGGTTTATAAGGGGGTAGAGTCTTTGTCAATTAGAATTGCCAATTCACACTTAACAGTTTTAGGGAAAGAGCACTGGCACTGGAGCCTGGTTAGTTGTCGAAAATCAGCAAGTAGTAGTCCAAATGGGGGCAAAAAGTAGGGGGCATCTGCAAATCTTCCTGTTTTCTTACAGAAATCCTGGCACTTACTGCAACTGAAGGTGGTTTGGGACTGCCTCGACTGGACTGCAACTAGTAGAATGCACACCCTCAGAAAAAACAGGACTAGGTTGCTTGTTGAAGGGACTACTAGAGGCCTGCTGGCGATATCAGAGGCCCCAAAACTTGGAGATCAGCTGCTCCGTTGGTGCTTGGGTTGAAGGCAGGTTGATCAAGGATCTTAACATAAATTTACAGAGTGATGGCACTACAAACCTAGTATGCAATGTAGCTGATGGGTAATCTGATGTAAGCATTATGCTACATAGCTCACAATTCTCCCATTTCACAATTGGATTTATGCCTGCTCATGATGGCATTTATTGTATTTTGGTTTATAATCATCGCGCCATGTTGGAGGCGGAACAAACAACAAAGGGCTTGATCCAGTTAATTCCCAGGTAAGAGAGATCAAATACTAAACAACAATCATCAAGACTTCACGCAGCACTCAATTACACTGTCAATTAAAATTAAGAACACAGCAATTAATCGATGTGTTAATTTCAATAATTTCATTCTTTGTTATCAAAATATGCATCAAGATAGCACAAAAACATAACCATTTGTATGTAGAACCGTGTTGGAGGTTGGACATCCTTACTGCGTGTAGGCTCTGGGATTGTTGAGAGATCCGGTCCTTCAATTGAAATTGGCCACTTTGTGCCTACTTAAACGTTTCACAGGTTGGATAACATGTTGCTAAATATTTTGCTGGCACTTTTTGTCCACTTCAGACTACATGTTCACACGTATTCTTTCCTTTTTAAGTTATGAGTTATAGGTTATTGGTCTTTGTTTATGATTTTGGGGCGACAGGCACTTCATGTTTTCGGGTGTTGGGTCATTTTAGACCTGCTATGCAATATTTATAGGATGAAGGGAGGTTAGGGCCGGAATTACACAGTGTGTGGGGGTTACAATGTTTACAAGCCAGAGGGGTGCCACTTTGAAACTCAGAAATGGGCATACATTGTAATCAGGAGGTTGCACAATGGAAGAGCAGTGGTCATGGCAATATGTGATGCGCCCCATTCTTGAGTGCCTTGTTCTGCAACCTAACTAGGAAAAGAGACAAAAGCAAACATATTATAGTGCTGCAGTTTCTGCAGGGACACAAACCTGGCCCAGCCTTGTTCTAAGAAACTCACCTAATTAGAAACGAATACCAGTTTGTTGGTAGGGGGAAATGCATTCTCCTTGCAATAACAATAAGTAGCTTTAAGATCACATGATGAGGAGTGGTGACATATGTTCATAGAGACCTTCCATTTACAGCATCTAGGAAGTTGCTAAACATGGCCGATTCACGTGATAGGTGGGGACTTAAATGATATATTGAATGTCTGTCAAGTACTTATGATCAGGCAGAATCCCATACTACGAGGGTGGCAACATTTTATTAGGGAACGCTACAGAAATGGGGATGGTATTTAGAGGACCACACTGACAGAATTATTGTCCACAACAACTATGCTCTTCTTTGAGGAAAAATAGGAATCGGTGGATTCCCATGGTTATTTTGTAGGAAACATAGAAATTGGTTCCCTGGGTAGTGGTGATGCCTTGTGTTAGCCACAAGAACTGACAAAGGGTCCAGAAAATTACTCATGTAGAGACTGTTGTTATTTTCGCGAAGAGGGACTTCTTTACTATTGCTGGCACACAGGACTTGCATGCCCAGGACCACCTGAAGGGCATATATAGGGGGATCCTTCGAATGCTACCATGGCATACTACATTGAAGTACACAAGTACATGATGGGAAACAGTGCTAGGCAGAGGATAGCAAGATTGCAACTATATTATGTATCCAGATGGATATGAGTGGTGTAAAGTACAGTAAGTGTAACTGTATGTGATGCCCTAGGAAAGGCTCTTGTATTCATGGAAAAATGCTACTGTTAATTTCTGTTAGAGGACAGGTCCATAAAATAGAATTGTTCCTAAGGTAACTTGATGTTCCTGAAGAGTCAGAATCTGATTGGATTAGATTTAATGAAGATCTCAGTGTCCAGGAGATTGAAACACTGACTACACAGCTGCATTTAGTTCCTTAGTGTTATAGCCTTCCATTGGAACTATTACAGCTGCTATCCTCTTTGGTGGGTCAAAACTCCTACAATTGTTTCAAGGTGCAAAATTTGAAGGGAGACTGACGATTGATATGAGACATCCCATGATTACAGCTATATAAACAGGATAAATCAACCAAACAGAGCTAGTCTTAACATCTTATTTCCTGACTCAATGCTTGCTAGGGCTCCTGACCACTTTCTCCTACATGGTCACTGCATGCCAAGTGAGATACAGGCCCCACAAATCCTCAATCTGCTCCATCTTTATAACTGGATAGAGCAAAATCCCTGGACAGCCCTCTAGTGATACGGTCTCCTAATGCTAATAAAATGTTTGATTCCACTGATTGTCACATTTTATTCAGTCCTATATGAGATGGGCTATGACCCCTTATTCATATATGGGGTTACCCTCCTCTTTATGGAAACCACTGTGACTGTGAAAAATAAATGAGATCCTAAGTTCTGGCTGCGAAGAGGTATGACAGGGCTACTCCTTTCTATGATGCTATTTGCTGTGCCAACAGAATGCTTTGCGTGCTGGACCTTATAGATTCTTTGGTCAGGAGATTCCAATGGAGTGATGGAAATCAAAATCTTGACAAGTTTCTTTGTGCTAATGAGCCCTCTCTGACATTCTTGTATGGCTGATCCACGTCTATCGCCTGTGTAGCTGATCCACTCACAGACAACCCTTTGTGTTGCTCACCCAAACCAGACATCTTGTGTAGCCTATTCACATTTAGACTCTATTAGTGTGGTTGCTTGTTATTGTCTGTCTGCCATGCATGGTTGATCACCCCTTCCTCAGCTGATTTATATATTTGGTGACCCACCTCTTCACAATTAGGATTATTAGAGTAGTTTCCCCATGGATGGGTAAGGTGTGCGGGTGCTCTTCTGGGGTGGGACCCAGCAGGGCAGTGAATTGAGAGGCTGTGGTGAAAACCTGTATCACTGCTATGAGGGTGGACTGCTTCTATGTGTGGAAGTAGAGCTATCCTTTGCAGGTGAACTGAGAGAGAACTTTGGTAGAGATGATTCAATGCTATGTTTTAAGTGAGAGAAAGGAGATAGTGGGTGTCGTAGAGATATGTTATAATTGCCTGTAGAAAAAACAGTACCTTTCCTTTTATTTATTCTAAAGTGCTCTACAGCGAGATTAAAAACAAAGGGAAAAATTTAACATTAGTTGTTCCTTGATCCACTTAAGAGGTCTACATGTTTCATGCCTATCTGCCTGCCTAGGTCTCTTGGTGTTTCCGCGGGACCAGAGATTTAATGCCCTACTATCTAGATAAGGGAAAATTGAATTTATTGCCCTCAAACTAAATCATGTAGCTAAGCATGTAGTACACCCGTGGTAAATCCCACAAGTGCAGGGAACTCACGTAATCCTGTGTCCTTGTACCTGCGGGAGCAAGAGAAAAAAGCAACATAAATGTGTAGACACAGACACACACAATTTTATTGTTGTGGCACAAATGCTAATTGCTTACACGCCTGGATCAACTGTGCCAAATCACCATAATCATAATGAGAGCCTGCTTGTTCGCTGTAACATGCATGCCTCAATGAACACTGCAAACCGTGATGTCTCCTCTTAACAACACTTGTACTTAGAGTAAGGCTTAGAGTATTGCACAATAAACTCAAGTAGAGCATTGTTTCTAGTGTTTCATAACTCTTGTGTGACCCTATGATGCCCCCAAAGGATATGAGAACTCTGCACCCATCCGTTTTAAAAACCTACAACAAGGTATGCAGGTAAGTGTTGCTCGTATACGAGTTTACCTTAAATTAATGAAAAGACAAGAGGCATTTGGCAAAACAGAAACGGGTTGGTTTAATTAAAAGCTTTGGCCAGGAGAGCCTCAAGAGAGTGCACCTGCTCAAAGTCTTTTGTTTACAAAGTTTTGACCGCTGTTATATACAGTTCATGAGGTACAATGAAGCAATTTTCTATATTCCAGAAAACCATCTCAGTCGTACATCAACAAATGAAGGCATCTGAAAAGGACACAGATGGCTCTCGACCTCAGGAACAGCTAGTGTGGGCCAGTGTGTATGTGTCCCGATGTCCGGCATGTGGAGCGCGTGATCGCTACGTGTGGTGTGCATGTCGTGTCCTGATTGGTTGAGTGTTTCTATATACATGTGGTATCCAGCTTTGTGGCATTTTAGGGAACGCAAGCCCACAGCCAAACGTGTTTTATTGGGGCCAATTTCCTCGGGCCTGTTTGTGGTGCAGCTATCTATCTATGGGATCGATCAGGATTTTCCCTGGGCGCGCGTTTGTCTTTAGCTTAAGAGAGACCCCACCTGTGATCTGGTATTTGATAGGCGTGGGTGTGGGTCGTAGGACTTGGCTAGCCATATATCTCTGACTTGGGGTTGATGGGGAGGTCACCTTGGGTGAATCCGAGTTCAATGATACAAGTTCATTGGAACTCCTGAAAATAATATGGCAGTCACTGGCAGGGGCGGTGCGTCCATTAGGGTGCTTGGGCGTTGCCCCCCCCACTGAGCGTTGCCGTCAGTCACTCTCTCTGACTCTCGTCTCACTCAGTCACACAATGCAATCCTTCTATCCCAGGCCACCGGAGCCGGAGGCAGTCGGCTCAGAAGGGGGCGGGGCAGCACTACAGGAGTTCAGCTGCTGCAAGTGTCTGAATGATTGACATCCACATGTATCATTCACAGGTGGTCGGCGGAGCGCACAACACCAAGAGTGCGCATGCTCTGTTTAGGGCTTAAAAAATTTGCGACCAGCCCGAACATGCGCACTAGGCGGTGCTCATTAGAAGAGCGAGGGTTGTTCCATACCGCTCTTCTAATGAGCAGCCTAATGCGCATGTCCGGGCTGGTCGCAAAAAATGTTAAGCCCTAAACAGAACATGCGCACTACTGCTCAAGCCAATCCTGGCGCTGCTGCTGGAGCAGCGTCTGGATTGGCTGAGACCGACGCAGGCGGTACTTGCCAAGGCGCCAACGCGGGAGTCGGACCCCGGCCCAGGACTCAGAGGACTCGCAGAGGCGGCGTGGACCCGGTAAGTTTAGTTTGCTAAGATGCTGCTTTATTTTAATCTCCCCCACGTCGCTCGCAACCCCCAACAACCCCCCGCGAGTATTGGAGCGCGAGCCGCGACTGGCTACCTGTTGCTATGTGCCTTAGCTCTGTGGTGAAATGCAGGGAAACGCATGGTCATCTGGGTTGTCAGTAAAATTGTAGGCTTTTGAAATGAAAAGACAAACGGGAGCAAGGACAGATTTTGCTATTGTGCTATCGATCAAACTGACTCACCAGTCAATTGGAGTACTCTGCCTTGTAGTGCAAGCGGGACAACGACATCGACTGAGAAACCTTTCCAAAGTAAACCACGGGTGGCCAGGAATGAGATGTACGCCCGTGGTGTAGCTTTCAACGAGCAATTAGAATAGATATCCCTGTTGTGTCCTTGCAAAGTATCCGAGCTGCACCTATATCATGCAACAGTGAACACTGCTGTTCAACTACAGCCAAACCACAGCAATTGAAATGTAGTTCTCTTTCATGCCCAATTTAAACGATGTGCTGGATGCAGTAAATCAATTTGCATTTAGAACATTTACAAGGGCAATCAGAATTTTACTGAAAGCCAGTGTTTGAGCTGTAATCGTATGCAATCTCAGATGTATATTGATGCATCGCGATCATTTCCAGCGGTTGGCACGTAATCCATTTTAAATTAAGAGCGCATGCGCACAAGGATGTCGGCTGCTGAGAAACAAATGACATGCATATTTAAGGGCGAGGGATTCAACGATTCTTTTTACGGGTTTGTCTGAAGGAACATATTTGTGTTAGTTCAGACCCAGTTGTCAATGACAGAGTGTATGTTTGTAAAGCTCGCACACGGCTCATGCTGGTGAATAACACATTTGTTCAAATCCAACTCAATGGTACTCACTTTATTGAACTCAACAGGATGAAAGGTCAGGATTTGAACCGTGAAACCGCCTAATTACAGGCCTTGCGAAAAGGGCGGCTCTTTAATGCCTCATCCATAAGGGCTTAGTGTAGCCATCGAATGCTGTGTGTTTTTATGAGGTTTGCATGTGATGTGTTTTGTAGGTAAAGCGCTGTGATGCTGCCGTTGCTCGTACATGGCGCAATAAATATACAGCTGAACAAATCAAGAGGAACGTTTGAGTGGTAGGTCATTCATTCAACGTGTGGAATAGTTTTTCCAAATGTGTTCACTTTGCACCCACGAACTTTGCATTCATTCATTAATCAAATTATTTATTTACGCACTGATTTCTATTCGTGTTATGGAAATCTCGCTCTGGTTGGCTCAGAGGTGATTTTTATTGTTATAGGGCTAACTTCTCCACATTGATAGAGTAGTTCAAGAGGTCATCGTGCTATATTTCACGAGGTCTGGCTTTGCACAAGTCCATGCCTTATGTCTGCTGTACACGCACTGGCCCTGACTCGGCAAACTAGGTTTATAGCACACCTATTGTGATTGCATACTCCAAAATACGCGTTTTGTACACAAATATGTAATTAGGTCGCAATATGCAGATGATTGCATTCAGAAAGAGGGGGCAGTGTGAGGCTCTTTCACCAAGAAATAACGTAACGTTCATCAACACACTGGGCTGTATTAGACTTCTGTGGGGCCGTCAGAAACATATTTGGTGGAGTCCCACATTTTATCCTTTATCCTTAACTTGTACTTTCCCCAACCATACTCTCTCTCCCTGTCCAACATAGGACATACCAGTATTCATTGTCAGCAAATGGAAGGGACCCCTTAGTTTCCAGCACAAACAGTTTCGGAATTCCAAGCAACATGTTTGTTTTACCGTTTTACTCCCTTTTTCCTAGCAAAAAGACAGTTTAGGCCATTTATTGCAATGTGGTGCCCTCCTGTGTCCTACAATGAATTTAATGCGGAGCATTTCTGGCAGGTCTTTGTCACTGAGCACTTGAAATGTTGTTCTTATGGGGGCAGTAAAACCACGGAAGACAGGATGCCAGGTCTGACGGCGTCATTGTGCAGGTCAGGCGCAGCACTTTGTTCTCAAATTTGCTTGAAAATGCACCATTTGTCCACTTTTTTTTCAAAATTTTCTCAGGGTAGGACCCCCGAATTCCCGTAGGTTGTTCGAGCTCGCTCGCTACGCTCGCTCGCCACAGTGCACTACGAAAGTTATTTTACGCCTCGCCACTTTCAAATGTCACCAGCCGCCACTGGTCACTGGTATCATTTTTATCGACATCCTTAACATTGTGCATACAGTTGTCATAGCATACATTGACAACGTTCTTACTGGTATTGATACGTTTATGTTTGCTTAGGTCTTAGCATTATTATTACTAGTAACGGGCCTACTATACTGTAACACTTAAAAATATATATATATATATATATGATGAAAAAACGCTTGACGAAACTCAAAACGACAAAACGGAGCCAACAGCAATTGCAATCGTTTTTCTTTCTTTAATCAAAAAGCACGTCAGCCATGACGCGTTTCAGCCGGCACAGCGGCCTTGTTCACAAGGAGTTACGGCGTGAAGTGTCAATGGCCTTTACATACCATGTGCCCAACTGGCCAGGAAAATACATATATATATATCGGTGCAGGTTGTGTACATTTCAAAGTGAACTTTAAAAAACATGTTTTCAAAAATGATTTGTAGAGTATGGGTAAGTATCACAAATGGCTATAGTTTACTATGTATTACAAGGATAATGTTTTCCTTTCTTCTAAAAGTCTAAATTCAGAGGTAAGACTATATAAAGACAATTAAATGAGGCACGGACTCATGCATGAATGTGGACATGGCAGTCTTGATGGGGACCATCTTAAAGTATAGTGCCACGACTGTGATGTGTGTGTCTTGGTTATCACTTTTACCTTGCATGATAGTGTACAATTCTGGATATGCATAATGAGAAACCCACTATGCCTCCTCCAATGACATATTCAAGATCTTATTGGTAGTAGTGTAGGTGAGATATCAAATTTCAAGACTTGGAGGCTTGACTTTTATTTGAGATACTTACCCACACTACGAATAATTTTTGAAAACATGATTTTTAAATTCACAGAATAGGCCCTTTGACATGTACACAACCTGCGTCAATATATTTTTGGGAAAAAAATGTTTTCTTTAAAAGTCACAGATTAGGCCCGATGACATGTACGCAACCTGTGCACAAGGCACCATACGTTCGGAGAACTCCATTACAAGATGGCCACCACATTGGTAATAGGATTCTTTAGTAAGCGCACACGTTCTTACGCACTAGGGAAAACTCTCTGCTGGTGAGGATTGACTAATCCCCTACTCGTATAAATATTGGACCGCTGACATACTGCTGCATTCAGGCGTGGGAGCCAGAGGCAGGTGCTGACCATGGGCACGCCCTCATTGAGCAGTAAGTAGGAAATCACACTCTGTAATGTAGGCATGTTACGTTCACGTTTTCCTCAAACCTTGTGACTATACTTACCTATATACTTTGTTGTAGGTTATTGAACTGAAGAGGTGCAGAGTTCTCACATTCCATGGGGGCCTCATAGGGTCACACGCGGGGGTAAGAACCACTAGAAACAATGGTCTACTTGAGTTTAATGCACAATAGTTTAAGCCTCAGACTAAGTGCCAGTGTGCATAGGAGGAGACATCACGGTTTACAATGTTCACTGAAGCATGCAAGTTACAGCCTATGATCTTGCTCACGTTATAGTGGTTTGGCACAGTTGGTTTAGGTGTGTTAGTAATTAGCATTTGTGACACAACAATATACATGTGTATGTCTGTCTTTACATATTTATGTTGTTTTATCACTTGCTCGCACAGGTGCAATGACATGAGCTTACGTGAGTTCCCTACACTTATGGGACTCACCAAGGGTGTACTGCATCCTTAGCTACATGGTTTAGTTGGAGGGTAATTAATACCATTGCCTCCTATTTAGAAATGAGGGCATTCGTTCTCTGGTCCTGAAGAAATGTCAAATGACCTAGACGGGCAAATAGGTGTGAAACACGTAGACCACTTATCGGCTCAAGGAACATCGGCTCAAGGAACAATTAAAGTTCACGTTGGGACCGAAAAGTTCTTTGTATGGTAATGGATGTGTACCTCTGTCCTGAGTGGCCAATGGTTCTGTTGTCTGGATCTTTAATGCTGAGTTTTGTTGTTACAGGCAAACACGGATCATGCGTTTCTGCCATGACATAGGACTGTCTTAGAGATTGCGGTCTTGTTGGACTAGGAGGGGCACCCAAAATGCTCATAGTGGTGAAACGCAGCTGCCTTCACCAGGAGTTAAGTGGCACAAGCGCTGTGGTGGCAGCATACTGTGTAGTGATCAGTAATGAACAGGTCCTTTTTAACCTGTGTCACTGGAGTGAGGCCTACATGCTCACTCAACTTTTTTTAAAGTTCAGCTGCTGTATGCTTAACTCACCCTTTGGCTTACGACAGCTGGATGCAAAAGTGCTGCACAGCGCAGGAGTGGTGACTGCGCTGGAAGTGTGTGTGCCTGGGAAGGATACAGTACAGGGATACAGCAGTGCCGGGAGGTGCATGCATGGTGAGTGCATGTACTGGGTATATGTATATCTGCGAGGAGTACAATGCATGAAGGTTGTGTTGTTGTGCAGCGAACGTGGTGAATGTGTGTGATGGCAGTGTGTCTTCCTGCAAGTGGCACACCATGGCACAATACAGATCCAATAGAGTACTGACACAAGAGGAGGTGACATTGTTAGAGAAAGGACTAGGATACGCAATAACTTCTCCTGTGGACAGATACAATCTTGAGAGAGACATTCAAAATTTCTTTAGAAAAATTCGTCTCAAATGTTATTTTGAAGGTAAAACCAAGATGCCAACACAAAACAAGTCAGGTTTGAAACCAAAATCCACCTGGACACCTCCTTTGCAACTAGTTAAAAAAGACATTGAAGTCTTTGAAAGAATAGTAGACAAAAACATAGACGACCTTTTGAATAAAAAAATTTGGGTCGAGAATAACTTGATATCACACCAACGCATAGCTCTATCAAACTTAGAACAATGCCAAAGTATAACCATCAAGCCCGCCGATAAAGGCGGGGGGATAGTGATCATGGAGACAAGTGATTATAACAGCAGAATGATGACTCTCCTTAACAACATTGAACATTACCAGAAGTCCAGTAGAGACGAATGGAATGTTCTTGTACTTAAGGTCAAAAATCTTTTATCCTTAGCAAAAGAAGACGATGTAATTTGTCAAGACGAATTCAATTTTTTAAATAATCCCGAACCCATAATCCCAGCCCTTTATGGGTTACCTAAAGTACACAAAGACACCAATAATCCACCCATGAGACCGATCGCAGCAAGTATTGACTCCTTGACAGAGCCACTGAGTAAGTACGTTGACATTTTCCTTCAGCCGTTAGTAGTTCAACAAAAGGCATATATCAAAGATACAACAGCAATGATTAGAAGAATAGAGAATCTTCCCTTTGACAGTGACACTCAGTGGCTCGTGATTTTAGATATTGAAGCTTTATATTCAAATATCCCACAGGACGACACGATACAAATGATCAAAGATCTCATAAGTAACAACGATGAAGATCTAAATGCACATGCCACCTTCATCATAGACTGTGTGGAAATTATTTTGAAAAACAATATTTTTCTTTTCAACACAGGTTTTTTTAAACAAACAAAAGGGACCAGTATGGGAGCAACCTGCGCTCCCAGTCTGGCATGTCTGTACGTAGGGATGGTTGAAGAGAAACATATTTTTAACACAGCGGCACCATTCTTCGAAAACATAATGGCGTGGTCCCGCTATATAGACAATATTTCTTTCTTGTGGACAGGCACAAAAGAAATTCTTATGGAATTTATAGAGTGGCTTAATATGGGAGATAGAAATCTCCATTTTACATCTTCCATCAATAAAGAAAGTTGTGACTTTCTAGACATCAAGATTAAAAATGTAAATGAGGCACTTCAAGTTGAATTGTACACCAAGCCTACAGACAGAAACACTATCTTGCATTACGAGAGTAATCATCCAGCCTGTCAAAAAGATAATATCCCTTTCGGGCAATACCTGAGGATCAGGCGTAATTGTAGCAATATTAAGGACTACAACCTACATGCAGATAGATTGACCAATAAACTTTTAAATAGGGGATACTCAAGAAAGATGTTGAAACGCGCATACAAACGTGCTAAATATTATAATAGAGACTCCTGTTTGAAACAAAAGAAGCAAATCAAACCTCAGGCGAACTACCTTTGATCCTTGTTACTAACTACAGTATCATTAGCAATAAGGTCAAAAATATTATTAATAGAAATTGGCATTTAATAAACTCACAAGAAAAACCTATGTTTTCATTCCGGCGAAATCGTACTATTAGGAATTGTCTGGTACACACCTACAGGAATGTGATTCCTACCAAACAACTAAGCATAACAAACTCCCCTCTACCCACTGGTACTTTTCCTTGCAGTTCATGCAACAATTGCAATAACATTTTGAAAGGGACCAGTGTGGTTCATAACAACGTAACCCATTATTTTAAGAATATGGCGAATTGCCACTCAAAAAACTTGATTTACCTAATTCTGTGTCCATGTAAATTGGGCTACATAGGAGAGACGTCAAGAAAAATTAGAATTAGGATTAACGAGCACATATCGGCTATACGGACCTGCAAGAGAAATGCCCCTTTAGTGGAACATTGGGCAGAAAAGGGACATCAGATCCTATGGTGCGTTTTAGAAATAGTCCAGATGAATGCACGGGGCGGTGACTCCACAAAAAAACGCAAGAAAAGAGAACAGTTTTATATGTCCAAGTTTAAAACCTTGAGACAAGGCTTAAACAGTAAGGAGGACTGGGAAAAACTGATATAATAGCTGTCCCATGTCTGATGTTATCAATCTAACTATGACAATACAATGAACTTTTGTAAATGATACCGATAATTATCTGAGGACATATCGTTTATAAGCCGCCAGAAGTTGAAATAGAATTATAAATGAACAGTAGTGCACCATACTTGTTTGCTAACCCAAAGATGGCTGCCCCCCTTCTTTGTTGTTTAGGCTTTCTTAATGAAGGTAAGATATAGTAATGATTAATCCCTGCCTATACATTACTCACTAACCACCATGATTATGGTATCGATATTTATTCCAGGAAATATCATTGACAAGCCGCCAGAAGCTTAAACAGAAATAGATTTATAAAACGAACAGTAGTACACCATACTTGTTTGCCAATTTAAAGATGGCTGCCGCCCTTCTTTACTTTTTAGGTCTTTTTAACTAAGGGATGTAATAGTAAAAATTAATACTTTACTAGACTCTACTCATAATTATTAATAAGAAATAGAATTTCCACCGTTGGAAATGAAAAGAGTAGACTGTATTGATTTGTTTATCCTCCCGTGATATAAATCAAGGGACCATTGCCAATTCAAAGATGGCCGACCCTATTTTCACCTTTTTAACAAGTTTTTCTCAATGATGGCGGAAATCACATGACCGTCAATTAGGTATTTAAAGCTGTGTAGAGGTCATTCTGTCCATATATCCTGACTCGTGAGGACGTTCGCAGGCTGCAGGGAGGCCGAAACTCTTGTATTCAGTAAGTACTGGGCGGGGCGCTGTGATTTTCTAGCCTCTTTAGCCTCTTTAGCACAGACCAACCTCAGATTGATGTAAAATAAAAAAATAAAAGAATGCATATTAGAAAGTCTTGTATTTAGTAAGTACTGGGCGGGTTGCCGGGGTTTTGGGCTTCATTAGCACAGACCAATTTTAGATCGATGCAAAATAAAGGAATGTACATTAGATTATGTTTGCGAGTAAGCTGTTTCCACGCGGCAGTTCGTATAAATATAAAAATAGTAACCATAGTAGTTGCACAAAGAATCTAAACTATAGCTGATACAAGGGGTATGCCCACTTGATTTTGGTTACGATATAGTTAAGTCTTCAAATTAGATTTTAAGCCCAGACCAATTTTAGATAGACACAAATTAAAGGAATATACATTAGATTATGTTTGTGAGTAAGCTGTTTCCACACGGTAGTACGTATAAATATAATAATAGTAACCATAGTAGCCGCACAAAGAATCTAAGCTATAACTGATACAAGGGCTATGCCCACTTGATTTTGGTTACGATATAGTTAAGTCTTTAAATTAGTTTGTGTACGCGATACAGTTGACTCTTCGCGATACGACACATAATAACAGCGATCATAGTAGTTGTAACAAATAACCTAAATTAAAGCTAAGAGCTGTTTTTTCTGTATTTTTACAGCCTTCCTCGCAATGTTGCAATATCTATAAAGCAACGATATCCAGGTAATTTTGAGTGTTTAACGGTTTATGGCAATTCATCTCAGTATGATTTGATACACTCTAGATAATAATGTATATATTTATCCCTTAGTAATCCCTCACCCGAGATTGCTACATATATTGTCAAGTAAAACCTCAGCTTATCTGCTTGCAATGAAAGGATACTGGTTTTTTATGGGTAAGCGTGAGTCTACTCTGAATATTTTATCAATACACAATAGATTTGAAAAACAACTTATTTGGATATTCTCTTTTTTAAAAAGGTTTTTAATCTGCTACAAATCTATCGGTGGCGCCTACAAACGTAATTGTAGAAGAGATAGTACCATATAAAAAGGTACATCACAATTAATACTGTGGAGGATATGTATACCTCAAATTTTTAACAAAAAAATCTAATTTTTAATAAAAGATTTAGTATTAAAACAACATGACAATATCAAACATGTCTGTCTTATTTCAGGACATCTCTTCCTTTTCTTCATAATATTACAGTAGAAGATTCTTCATCCCTCTAAATCAATCAGGGGATATCTTGTTGAAACTCCAATAGGTATGTTTCTTTTTAGCAATAGTGGATCATGTGTTGTTTCTGTCCTCATTTTAGTTGGGGCATTGTAATGTAAAGAATATACAGTGGATAATGTGCTGGTTTCATTTTTTAGTGGGGGCGCTGTAGAGTAAATAAATAATATATGTCAATTTGTATGCCAACTTGTAACTAACTTTGTAATAATGTGTCATCATTTTGATGTAACAAATGTATTAATTGATAATGTATTATATTACATTTTTAGAAAACTCTGTCCTGAAGAAGGGGTTGATCCTAGTCTCACCGAAACGCCGCGTCGACTTTTTTGTGTAGTTTTCTTGCCTAATTTTTAACCTTGTTTTTATTGATTTTTATTTATGATCAAAGCTGCTGTGAAATGTATGTAGAATGGTTTTAATAATATGATGAATAAAATTTGATTTTATACAATTTCTATGACATTGTTTGTTGGCATTATTATATTGGTTCCTGTAAGACTAGCATAAAAAATAGTGTGTTGCCCTGCACAAATTGATATACGTTATGTTAATTGCTGCTGTGTCTAACTAAATGTGCTTTACAACCCCACTAAGAGTGTACATGTTGACAGAACAACACTATATCCACATTTTAGCTAGGGACTCTCTTCTTTCTCTAGTCTAATCACCCCCATCCCTATAATTAACAAAGGGGTACACTCCTCCTTTTTTTGTCCACAATACAGAAAGGCTACTGTACGAAGCAGTGCACTCCGAGTGAATGTGTGGGCTCAATGTTACATTACATAGTGGTCCCTGTGTTACATTTTGCGAAGCACAGGCCTTCATAGTTAAGAAATAGGGAGGTAATGGAATCCCCCGAGACAGATTTGTGCATTGCTGCATTCCTGTGAGCTGGGTGGGGCACACTGGAGAAGGTAGAGAGAGACTTCCCTTGTACACTTCAAAGGTTTTTTTTTTATTCAGTGAGAGATCCCAAACAGGGGTCTGGACACATCTCATGATCGAGATGGGTCTGATAAGGAAATAATGAAGAGTGAGGCAGGGGGCCCGAGATTATATTTGTGATGCACATATCACTGTGGCTGACATCCAGGTGTGAACGCTAGTCACTCATATGGCCTGTGTTGTGGGACTATCAGCTTTGGAGTTGCTCCTGCTACAAGAGGTTGCCTTTCAAGAGGAAGTTGGAGAAGAGAAGTATGCACTTTAAAAGAAGCACAACCCCAACATAACACTTTAAAGACGCAGACCAAAAATCACATTTGGTGTCTGGAAACGGACTATAAGAAGGGGAGGTTGAGACCCCAAAAATTGCCATCTGCCAAGCAGCCAGACGGGCTTTGTGAGGAGGGGAAGCTCTGCAAGACTTCTTCCTGTGACCAGGACTGGGAGCTAAGGCTCGCTAGCCTCCCTACTGGGTGAAGGAACATAACCCAGGGAAATCAAGACCACCTGCTCTTAAGCCTGGAGCACCAATGCCCGCCTGCCTGCCAAGACCAGTGTGCCCTGAGAGGAAGAGGTGAGCATTGGAGGAAGCGATATTCAGTGGGGAGCCCTCTTGAATGGACTCTTGGTGCGAGGTGTGAAGAGACAGCTGCTGCAGTGACAGTCATTGCCCATGTGCAGATTCAATTCGGCAACTCCCCCAGGAGAGGGCTGCCGTGAAGATAGCCATGAGCAGATTGCTGTGCAGGCAGAATAAAAGTCTATGTGGCCTTGTTGCGGCAACCCTATTTACCAGGATGGGCTGCCGTGAAAATACTGCCAGAAACAAAGGCCGAAGCCTGTGTGGAACCTTAGCGGTGACTCCGCATTCCAGGAGAGGGTGCCATGGTACGGACTACTGTGTGGTGAGGGGCATCGCCTTGGTTGGTTGGGACTGCGGGGGCATTGGGTCTCCCCCGTGGTCCCCAACATTATGGCCATGCCCCGGAGGATGGGAGCCCCTGGGCAAAAAATGGCCCGGGAGGGGGCCAGTAGGCCCCCTCCCTTTAAAAACATTTAAAAAAGGATAAGCCATGCCCCGGGGGATGGGGTCTCCAGGGTCAAAATGGCCCGGGAGGGGGGCTACTCAGCCCCCATCCCGTTTATATTGTGTTATATTTTTTTTTAAAACAGATAAGGCCAGACCCTGGGGGATGGTGTCCCCGGGGCCAAAATTGGCCTCAGGAGGGGGGCTGCGCGGCCCTCCTCCAAAATAATAAAAATAAAGGCAGGGCACGCCCCGTGGGATGGGGTCCCTGGGGCCAAAAGTGGGCAAGGTTTTGCCGGTCCCCATGGGATGGGGTCCCAGGGGTTGAAACCGGCCCAGGGAGGGGGGCGGCTCACACCCCTCTCCCTTTTCAATATTTTTTTTTTTTTTTTTTTTAAATGGTTAGGGCCCTGGGGGATGGGGTCCCCAGGGCCCAAAAGGGTTAATGGATGGGGGGTCACACAGGCCCCCTTCCTAAAATAAAAAAAACAATAGAAACTTGGCAACTCACCAGAGGCCCCGCCCCCTCCCTGCACCACTATGCAAACATGCCTCCTGGCACATTCTGGTTTGGGGGATTAAGTTCCCTTGAATACTAAGGGTCCTTAGGGGCCAACTAGCCCACCAGGTACCTCCAGTAAGCCCCACACAGTGGGATTGCTGAGAGGTGGTCTGAGGCCACACCCCTTTTTACACCCCTCTGCAAACGCGCCTCTTGGTGCACTGCTGGTGGGGCGATGAGGTCCTCTTGTGTCCTGAGGACCTCAGGACTAAAGTGGACTTCAACCCTTCAAGCAGCAGTGCACCAGGAGGCGCATTTGCAGAGTGGTGGAGAAAGGGGGCATGGCCTGTGTCCACCTCTCAGCAATCCCACTGTGTGGGGCTTACTGGAGGTAACAGGTAGGCTAGTTGGCCCTTAAGGACCCCCAGCAGCGAAGGGGACTTTAATCCCCATCCATGAGCACGGCAGGGAGCACGTTTGCAGAGCGGTGGGCAAAGGGGCGTGGCCTGCTATGAAAACTTACCAATCCTGCTGTGTGGGACTTACTGGAGGTAATAGGAGGGGTAGTTGGCCCCCAAGGATGGTCATCGGGGGCCACACCCCCTTTCTCCACCACTCTGCAAACGCGACTCCTGGCAAACTACTGGTTGGGGGATGAAGTCCTCTTTACTCCTGAGGGACTTTGAGGGCCAAGAAGCCCTCCTGGTACCGCCTGGAAGTCCTAAGCAGCGGAATTCCTGTGCGCTGGTCGGAGGCTCAGCCCCCTTTCTCCACCTCTCTGCAAATGCGACTACTAGTTAAAGAAGCATTTGCAATGTAATAGGTCTCGCATTTGTGAAAGTTAGGGCTAGTGGCGTTGTAAATGTAAAAGCTTTTTACTAATGTTTTTTGGAGTGGAGTGGATGTACGTTGTGTGTAGTGGAATTATGTGATATGTTGTGCAGTGAAATTATGTGGATAGAATGTATGTGGTATTTAGTGTATAGGAATTATGTAGAGTGGGATTATGTATTATGGAGAGTAATTATGTGGTATGTAGTCTGTGCTGGGGAGTGGTAACCTCAGGTTTAGTCTTTCTCGTTTTCATAGAAACTAAACTATAAACTCAATGAGACAAAAAAAAGAAGGAACCACTGAGGAGCACTTCTGGACCTAGTCGGAGGTATGAGCAGGGCCAGTGGAATTATGCGACTGTTCTGCTGCACCAATTTTTGCATAATTAGACAATTTCTCCATTTGCCACATAATCCATCATCTGGTGCATAATCTGCAGATTTGAACAAAAAAACACTTGTTTCTAGCTCAAACGTTTCCAAAAATGCAGCGACAAGTGTTACAGCATGGTGGAAGGCCCTTTCTAAATCTGGAATGGTCACCTGTTACTTATTGCTAAATGAGGGTGTTAAATTGTACTAATGGTGCGCAAACCACTCTTGCTTCTTTCTGCGCCTCTCTTGCCTCTTTCTGCATTTCTCTTGCTTCTTTGTGCACCTTTCTTCCTTTTTCTGCACTAATCTTGCCTCTTTCTGCACATCTCTATCGCTTTCTGCACCTCCCTTCTTTCTGCACCTCTCTTGCCTCTTTCTGCGCCTCTCTTGCTTCTTTCTGCACTTCTATTGCCTCTTTCTGCACCCTCTTCCTGCACCTCATTTGCCTCTTTCTGTACCTCTCTTGCCTCTTTCTGCACTTCTCTTGCCTTTCTGCACCTCGCTTGCTTCTTTCTGTACTTCTCTTGCCTCTTTCTGCACCTCTCTTGCTTCTTTCTGCACCCTTTCCCTCTTTCTGCACCCCTCTTCCCTCTTTCTGCACCTCTGTTGCCTGTTTCTGCACCTCTCTTGCCTCTTTCTGCACTTATCTTGCCTCTTTCTGCACTTCTCTTGCCTCTTTCTGGATTTATGTTGCTTCTTTCTGCACCCCTCTTGCCTGTTTCTGCACCTCTGTTGCCTCTTTCTGCACCTCTCTTCCTTCTTTCTACACCTCACTTAACTCTTTCGGCACTTCTCTTGCTTTTTTCTGCACCTCTCTTGTTTCTTTCTGCAGCTTTTTTGTCTCTTTCATCACTTCTCTTGCTTCTTCTACTCCTCTGTTGCTTCTTTCAGCAGTTCTCTTGCCTCTTTCTGCACTTCTCTAGCCTGTTTCTGCACCTCTCTTGCCTATTTCTGCACCTCTCTTGCCTGTTTCTGCACCACTCTTGCTTCTTTCTGCGCCTCTCTTGCCTCTTTCTGTATTTCTCTTGCTTCTTTCTGCACCTTTCTTCCTTTTTCTGCACTAATCTTGCCTCTTTCTGCACCTCCCTTCTTTCTGCACCTCTCTTGCCTCTTTCTGTGCCTCTCTTGCTTCTTTCTGCACTTCTATTGCCTCTTTCTGCACCCTCGTCCTGCACCTCTCTTGCCTCTTTCTGCACCTCTCTTGCCTCTTTCTGCACTTCTCTTGCCTCTTTCTGCACCTCGCTTGCTTCTTTCTGCACCTCGCTTGCCTCTTTCTGTACCTCTCTTGCTTCTTTCTGCACCCTTTCCCTCTTTCTGCACCCCTCTTCCCTCTTTCTGCACCTCGGTTGCCTGTTTCTGCACCTCTCTTGCCTCTTTCTGCACTTCTATTGCCTCTTTCTGCACTTCTCTTGCCTCTTTCTGGATTTATGTTGCTTCTTTCTGCATCCCTCTTGCCTGTTTCCGCACCTCTGTTGCCTCTTTCTGCACCTCTCTTGCTTCTTTCTGCACCCTTTCCCTCTTTCTGCTCCCCCTCTTCCCTCTTTCTGCACCTCTGTTGCCTGTTTCTGCACCTCTCTTGCCTCTTTCGGCACTTCTCTTGCTTTTTTCTGCACCTCTCTTGTTTCTTTCTGCAGCTCTTTTGTCTCTTTCATCACTTCTCTTGCTTCTTCTACTCCTCTGTTGCTTCTTTCAGCAGTTCTCTTGCCACTTTCTGCACTTCTCTAGCCTGTTTTTGCACCTCTTTTGCCTATTTCTGCACCTCTATTGCTTCTTTCTGCACCTTTCTTGCCTCTTTCTGCACCTCTCTTCCCTCTTTCTGTACCTCACGTGCCTCTTTCTGCACCTCTTTTGCTTTTTTCTACACGTCTCTTGTTTCTTTCTGCAACTCTCGTCTCTTTCATCACTTCTCTTTTTTCTTTCTACACCTCTGTTGCATCTTTCAGCACTTCTCTTGCCTGTTTCTGCACCTCTCTTGCCTCTTTCTGCACCTCACTTGCTTCTTTCTGTACCCCTCTTGCTTCTTTCTGCACCCTTCTTCCCTCTTTCTGCATCTCTCTTTCCTCGTTCTATACCCCTGTTCCCTCTTGCTGCACCTCTCCTTCCTGTTTCTGCACCTCTCCTGCCTGTTTCTGCACCTCTCTAGTCTCTTTCTGTACCCCTCTTGCCTCTTTCTGCACCCCTCTTCCCTTTTTCTGCACTTCTCTTGCCTGCTTCTCTCTACACCTTTCTTGCCTCTTTCTGCACCTCTGTTGCTTCTTTCTGCACCCCTGTTGCCTCTTTCTGCACGCGTCTTCTCTCTTTCTGCACCTCTCTTGACTCTTTCTGCACCCCTCCTGCCTCTTTCTGTACCTCTCTTGCCTTTTTCTGCAGTTCTCTTCCCTCTTTCTGCACCCCTGTTGCTTCTTTCTGCACTTTTCTTGCTTCTTTCAATACCTCTCTTGCTTCTTTCTGCACCCCTCTTGCCTTTTTCTGTACTTCTCTTACCTCTTTCTGCACCCTTCTTCCCAATTTGTGCACCTCTCTTTCCTCTTTCTGCCAATCTCTTGCCTCTTTCTGCACCTCTGTTGGTTCTTTCTGCACTGCTCTTGCCTCTTTCTGCACCTCACTTGCCTCTTTCTGCACTTCTCTTGCTTTTTTCTGCACCTCCCTTGTTTCTTTCTGCAACTCTTTTGCCTCTTCCCTCTTTTCTCTTGCTTCGTTCTACACCTCTGTTGTTTCTTTCAGCACTTCTCTTGCCTCTTTCTGCACTTCTCTTGCCTCTTTCTGCACCTCTCTTGCCTGTTTCTGCACCTCTGTTGCCGATTTGTGCACCTCTATTGCTTTTTTCTGCACCGCCCTTGCCTCTGTCTGCATCCCTGTTCCCTCTTTCTGCACTTCTCTTGCCTCTTTCTGCACCCCTCTTGCCTCTTTCCACACCTCTGTTGGTTCTTTCTGCACTGCTCTTGCTTCTTTCTGCACCTCACTTGCCTCTTTCTGCACCTCTGTTGGTTCTTTCTGCACTGCTCTTGCCTCTTTCTGCACTTGTCTTGCTTTATTCTGCACCTCTCTTGTTTCTTTCTGCAACTCTTTTGTCTCTTTCATCACTTCTTTTGCTTTGTTCTACACCTCTGTTGCTTCTTTCAGCACTTCTCTTGCCTCTTTCTGCACCTCTGTTGCTTCTTTGTGCACCCCTATTGCTTCTTTGTGCACCCTTATTGCTTCTTTCTGCACCTCTCTTACCTCTGTCAGCACCCCTGTTCCATCTATCTGCACCTCTCTTGCCTGTTTCTGCAACTCTTTTGCCTCTTTCTGCAGTTCTCTTGCCTCTTCCTGCACCTCTGTTGCTTCTTTCTGCACTTCTCTTTCGTGTTTCTGCACCCCTCTTGCCTCTTTCTGCACCTCAGTTGCTTCTTTCTGCACTTCTCTTGCTTTTTTCTGCACCTCTCTTGCTTCTTTCTGCACCCCACTTGCTTCTTTCTGCACCCCTCTTTCCTCTTTCTGCACCTCTCTTGCCTCTTTCTGCAGTTCTCTTGGCTCTTTCTGCACCTCTGTTGCTTCTTTCTGCACTTCTCTTTCGTCTTTCTGCACCCCTCTTGCCTCTTTCTGCACCTCCGTTGGTTCTTTCTGCACTTCTCTTGCTTTTTTCTGTGCTTCTCTTGCTTCTTTCTATACCCCACTTGCTTCTTTCTGCACCCCTCTTTCCTCTTTCTGCAACTCTCTTGCCTCTTTCTACATCCCTCTTGCCTGTTTCTGCACCTCACTTGCCTCTTCCTGCACCTCTCTTGTCTGTTTCTGCACTTCTCTTGACTCTTTCGGCACCTCACTTGCCTCTTTCTACACTTCTCTTGCTTTTTATGCACCTCTCTTGTTTCTTTCTGCAACTCTCTTGCCTCTTTGATCACTTATCTTCTTTCTACACCTCGGTTGCTTCTTTCAGCACTTCTATTGCCTCTTTCTGTACTTCTCTTGCCTGTTTCTGCACCTCTCTTGCCTGTTTCCGCACCTCTGTTGCCTCTTTGTGCACTTCTATTGATTTTTTCTGCACCTCTCTTGCCTCTGTCTGAGATGTCATCAGTGATGTCACTGACCATGTCATGAGTGACGTCATCAGCAGTGCATTGTGGGGGAGCGAGTTATAGTTAGCTCAGCGAACTATAACGGCCGAATTTCTCGTTTTGTACGAGTGAAATGTCAGCCTAACTATAACGTCCCTGAAACCTGTGATTTTTTCAGTGAATATATATATATATATATATATATATATATATATATATATATATATATATATATGTGATCAAGGCTTGTAGTGAGCTGAAACGCGTTATGGCGACTATGCACGATAAACTCTGAAGCACTTACTGTGGTCGGTATCCGTTCTTGAATGGAATTCTTTGGTGAAACGGAATCCTGGGGATATATATATATATACATCATCATTCGCCAGTCTGACAAGGGGGTAACGTGGTATTGTGGCCACGCAACCTCTATATGGATGAAGCTCTCAAGCACCTTAACAACAGGGACTGTTACAGAAGGAGTACCATGAAGACAGCCAAAGGTGCTTGGAATAACTTTTACACCAAACTTCTGGCATGGAAGACCGCAGGATTACTCAGCAATGAAGAAATCAAATTTTTGAAAATTGACCACCCTGTGATACCTGCAATTTATTTTATTCCCAAGATTCACAAGGATTTGTGTAATCCTCCTGGAAGGCCGATTATATCAGCGCGTGGCAGCCTAATGGAGAATACTTCTAGATATGTGGACTTCTTCCTCCAAGAACATGTGAAGAAACTCCCGTCATACATCCAGGACACTGGTGATTTCCTACGAAAAATACGAGAGGTAAAGTGGAATGTAGACTGTTTACTCATCTCCCTAGACGTGACATCGCTGTATACCAGCATTCACCATAAGGACGGAGTGAAGGCGGTTGAGTACTATCTGAACACTAGACCGATGTACCTGTACATGCACAATAGAATGCTGATTACTATGATCTTAACCTGTTTAGAAAATAACTTTTTTCTTTTTCAGAATCAGGTTTTTCAGCAGGTCAGAGGAGTTGCCATGGGGGCCTGTTTTTCTCCAAGCTATGCCTGTTTGCATATGGGGCTTTGGGAGGAACAGGTTCTCATGGCATCACATGGTGACACTCTATCTAGACATGTGCTATGTTGGTACAGATATATAGATGATCTGTTCTTGATTTGGAAAGGCACAGAACAGAGTGCCCGATAATTCAGAGAACAGATCAACGTCAACAGCCTTAACTTACAGGTTACGGCTCAAATGAGTAAGAAGTCTATTCTCTTCCTTGATGTACAAGTGTTTGTGTCAGACAATCAGTTGGAGACAAAACTTCACAGAAAATCAACAGCAGGGAACACAATTCTGCATGCATCAAGCCATCATCCTCAACACCTTATCCACAGTATTCCCTATGGGGAGATGCTGCGGATATGCAGGATTTGCAGCACAGAGACTGAGTGTGTTAAGGCCCAGGGTGAAAGTAGAAACAGATTTTTAGCCAGGGGTTACTCTAGAGTCGTACTTAGAAATGCTATAGAGAAGACTAACAAAAAAGATAGGTCTGACATATTAGCAATCAAGGTCACCCCCATGATTAGCAATCAAGAACAAATAGATCAACCCACACGCCTAATCCTGACATTCAACCGACAACATAAAACTTTGCGCAGGATTGTGAACAGAAATTGGGCCTTAGTGCAAAATGATTCAGTACTAGGGGGCCAAATCACAAGAAGCCCTAATATCATCTTCAGGAAGGCCCGTTCTATGAGTATCTCTCTGGTAAAGAGCAGTCCTGAGATCAAGTCCACTGCAACATGGCTTAATTCCAGGAAAGTTTTTATTAAATGTGCCACATGCAGGGCCTGCAAGTATGGGATAAGCAAATCCTCCTATGAAACCCCTTTCAAACCTAAGCCAGTAGCCATTACCAAAATGCTCAACTGCAAAACTGAGTATGCAGTGTATGTGCTGGAGTGTTCATGTGGCCTGCAGTACGTGGGAAGTACTAAATTGCAGGTCCACAAACGAATACTCCAGCACATCAGGGCCATCACCAACAGAGATGCCACCTACCCGGTTGCCAGACATTTTAAAGACTCCCATGGCAATAATTTGAACAACCTCAAATATTTTGTCTTGGATGCCGTCTTACCACTTAGACGAGGAGGCAACCGGGAAGCAATGTTAAGGAAACTGGAAACTCATTATATCTTGGAGTTGGACAGTAAAAGTCCATATGGTTTGAATTCCAGTGAGGATTTTTATACTTGCCTTTAACTTGCCTTTAACTTTGACTTTGTGCATTGACATGGTTTAAAGATTCAGTTGGTTTTATTTGCTGCCTCACAGAGTGTTTTTAGCTTTCACTGTTTGTAAAATTGTCACATACATACTTTTTAAATCACGGCTGTGATTTAATGGTGTGACAGCACTTGTATGGTATGCACTTGCACTTTATGTAATAGTCATAGGTAACAATCAAGGACCACTTGGGCAGGACTTGTCTAATCACTGTAGATGAATTTCACAGAAAAAAGCATTATTATGGAGTAGCATTCTGAGCAGTATTTAAACTGTGGTATCTGCTAAGGGCATGTGAGCTCAATTAACTATTCATGACATGATTTTAGAAATGCATTTTGCCTCTATCTTTTATGTCGTTTTTAGTGATGATTTTTAGCTCTTTTTAACATGTTTATTTTAAACAATGTTATGCCTTTTTAAATATTTATGCAATCATAAGTATTTATATAGTATGCTTTTTGCTTTGTGAATTCATTTTAGTAATACCATGTATTGACACAATGGTTTTATTCAGGATGACAATGTGGACGCGTTTTAACTGTTTTTCTATGTCTATGATTGTTCGTGAATTGTATCACGTGTTTTGCACGTGCACTTTAAATAAGTGAAAGCACCCCGAATGCGCGTCATGTGATCAAGGCCTCACGGAGGCTGAAACGCGTAATGGCGGTGGTGCAGGGCGTTTTCTAAAAATAAATAACATTGCACTGAATTGGGTCTGCATTCGTCTGTCCAGGAGATCGTGGATTGTTGGGCGAAGTCCAGAAATATATATATATATATATATATATATATATATATATATATATATATATATATATATATATATATATATATATATATATATATATATATATATATATATATATATATATATATATATATATATTATCTACCAGTATGAAAACCAGTTGTGGATGTGTTTTGCAATTCTTAATATAGGAATTGAGGTATTCATTTTGCTATGTATGTTCAAATTTCTAGTGCTTTCCTAACAGACAGTCAGATACAGATACATTTGCTTAAACATGTTAAGGGACTGCTGGCTAGGCCATAGATCAGGGTGCTATGTGGTTAATATGTAAGATATGTATTGTGAAGTTTGAGTGAGCTATATGTGCTTATAAAAACGCTTCTGCTCAAGTATATGTGCAGTGTGCCATCCACAGTTCAATCGTACATACCTAAGTAGGAACCTGGCATTATGTCTTGGCTGTGGTATAGCTGACCTGTGCATACAGTTTAATTGTTAGGGCTGTCTTCTTACTTAAAAAACCTACACAAGGTGTTGTAGAACATATAACTTTGTACTAACTAAGGGTGTAGCTAGACTGTAGCGCATGGAGCTATATGCCTAAAATCTAACACATGTACTCTGAAGATTCACTGAGGTATATGCAGTCCTACAGTCCATGATTCCAATTATACATGCACTGTGCTACCCAGATTTTAATCTGATAGAGCTATATAGAAGAGCTCAGACACACTAAAATACCCAGCATGCAGCCCCTTAGAGACAGATTTAGACAACCATACAGGTTACAAAGAGAGGCAGTCATTTACAGAGAAAGTTATGTAGACATGCAATCACAGCCCCAGATAAGGACTGCAACTCATTTCTATATCTCGTAAAGAACTGCCACTTTCAAGTATTACATGCACAGAATTAGCTCTTGCATCTTGTTTTGTGCCTTGTACAGTTTAGCGTTTCGATAGAGTTTTACTGGTAGGCCAATGTTCATATTTTAAACTCATACACAAGGCATAAACTGATCTTCTACCACATATAAGTCACCACTGAGTAAGGCTGTACCTACTCCATAGGGGAGGCTGATATGTGTTTAAAAGGTATCAAATGTAATCTGAAGATTGACTGAGCTATATGCGCTCATACAAAGTTATATGCCCCATTAAACATCCAGTTTGCTAACCAGATTTTAATGTGACACACCTTAGTAGGCAAGCAGATAGGCACTAAATCACCCACTGACATACTGACAGAAGCATCTAGAGATTCACTGATATAGGCAGGCACAAGTGATATCTATGTACGGCTAATGAAGGCAGTTGCACTCCACACCTAAAAAGCCTAAAAGGCCAGGAGGGAAAGTATGCAGCCCCTTACAGACACATTTAGATAACAGAGGTTATGAAGAGAGACAGTGATTTACTGACAAACTTACATGCACATGGAATGAGAGTCCCAGTTATAACTGAGACATTCATTCACATATCTGCTAAGGAAGTGACACTTTCAAGTCTAACATGTACAAAAGTAGTCCTTGCATCATGTTTTGGGCATTATGCCGTTTAACACCTTGATGAAGTTTTACTGCTGGCCTAACCTTCATATTTTAAACTGCTACACAAGGCATAAACGGATCTTTTACTATATATAAGTCAGCACTGAAGTAGGCTGCAGCTAAGCCATGGGGAGGCTTAAAAGGAACATATGTACTCTAAAGATTCAGTGAGCTACATGCACACATAGAAGATCATGTGCCTTATTATACATCCACTTTGCCAACCAGAATTTAATCTGACACACCTTGGCAGGAAAGCAGACAGGCAGTAAAACACCCACTGATAAAAGTATTTAAAGATTCACTGATATGGACAGGCACAAGTGACATCTATGTAGCGGTAATTAACACAGTTGCACTCACACCTAAAAAACCTAACATGCACTAACACATCCAGGAGCCAAACTATGCAACTCTTTACTGATACATTTAGATAACCTTTGAGTTTACAAACAGAGACAGTGATTTACCCACAAACTTACATGTACATACATTGAGAGCCCCAGATATAAGTAAGACATTCATTAACATATTTGCTTAAGAACTGACACTTTTAAGTGTAACATGCAAAAGTAGCAATTGCATCATGTTTTGAGACTTGTACAGTTTAGATGCAGTTTTACTTGTGGCCCAACCTTCATATTTTAAACTGCTACACAAGGTATAAACTAATCTTTTACTATATATAAGTCAGTACTCGGCTACGCTGTAGCTAAGCTATAGGGCAGGCAGATATGTGCTTAAAAGGTAACACATGTACTCTGAAGATTAACTGAACTATATGCACACATAGAAACTCATGTACCTCATTATACATCCACCCTGTCAACCAAAGTTTAATCTGACACACCTTAGTAGGAAAGTAGACAGGCAGTAAAACACTCACTAACATACTGAGAAAAGCATCTAAGGATTCACTGATATAGACAGGCACAAGTGATATGTATGTAGCACTAATGAAGGCAGTTGCACTCACACCTAAAAATCCGAATACCCCTAAAACATCCAGAACGCAAACCATGTATCTTCTTACAGACACATTTAGAAATCCTTAGAGGTTACAAACAGAGGCAGTGGTTTACCCACGAACTTACATGCACATTCAAATACAGTCCAAGATATGACTGAGCCGTTCATTGACATATTGCCTAAAGAATTGACACTTTTGAATGAATGAATGAATGAATGATGTCATTTATAAAGCGCTGGCTATCACTCCAATGGAGCATCTTGGCGCTGAGAGTGGGTGTCAAGGGAGTGTGGTCTCTAATGTCGCTGTAGTCAGATGAAAGATAGGGCCAGACTGTCTGGAACTGTGAAGATCCAAGTTTTCAATTTTTTCATAAAGATGGACTCCGTCTGAATAAGTCTCAATCGGGTAGGTAAATAATTCCAGGCTTTTGTCCCTAGTACAGCCATAGATTTTCCTCCTCTGGACTTCAGACGAAAATGGGGGGTGCTAGTAGATTTTCCTTGGAGGATCTCAAGTTACTGAGCAGGTACATAGGCTTTTAATCTGGTCCTAAGGTATTTAGGATCACTTTGTTTTACAGCTCTGAAGGTTATCACAAGGATTTTAAAGAGAATTCTCTTGTGTATGGGTAGGCAGTGGAGGATTTGAAGAGCCTCAGAGGCAGAGGACCCCTTAGGTAAATTCAGTACCATTCGGGCCGCTGCGTTTTGTACAGTCTGCAGCTTTTTTAGAGTACTCTTTTTATACCTGCATAGAGACTGTTACAATAATCTAGTCGTGATAAGATCATCGCCACTGCCACGGACTTGCAAGCTATGGCTGGCAGGAGGTCAAAGAATTTTTTCAGAGTTTTTATCCAATGAAAACAAGTTCCTGCTACCGACAGGGCCTGCTGATGAAAAGAGAGAGAGGTATCAAATCGTACTCCTAGATTATTTGCAGTATCCACAGTAGTGGGGGGTGGGGCTGCGTCGGTTGGCCACCACATTTTGGGTGAAAAGATATTACATTTTCCCAGCAGCAGAATCTCCGTCTTTTGGCTGTTACATTTAAGGTGGTTGGTCTTCATCCATTCGAAGACAGCCGAGAGACATTGTTGGAAATTTTCTTCAGCTGCTGTGGTTTCTTTATCCAGGGTAAGGATGAGCTGTGTATCATCAGCGTAAGACACAGTCTCAATATCAACTTTTAAATCTAACAGGCACAGAAGTAGCCCTTGCATCATGTTTTGGGCCTTGTACAGTCTAGCTTCTGGATGGAGTTTTAGTTGTGGCACAAACTTTTTATTTAAAGCTCTTACAAAAGGTATAAACTGATCTTTTACTATATATGTCAGTACTGAGGTAGGCTGTATCTAGGCCATAGGGCAGGCTGATATGTGCTTAGAAGGTAACACATGTAGTCTGTAGATTCACTGAGCTTTATGCGTTCATACAAACTCATGTGTACTATTAAACATCCACCCTGCCAACCAGACTTTAATTTGCCACAGCTTAGTTGGAATGGAGACTGGTAATAAAACACCCACTGACATAGTGAAAGAAGTACCTAAACATTCATTGATACAGAGAGACACAAGTGTTATCTATATAGTGCTAATGAAGGTAGTTGCACACACCTCTAAAGACCTAATACTCAGTAGCATATCCATGAGGTAAACCGTTCATCCATTACAGACACATTTTTGAGAATCATACAGGTTATGAAAACATATAGTTATTTACCATGAAAGTTAGATACACATGGAATCACACCCTATACAGGCACCGAGACACTAATTCACATATTTGCTAAAGAACTGATACTTTTCAATCTAACATCTAGAGAAGTACTCTTGTATTATGTTTTAGGCCTTGTATAGTTTAGGCTTTGCATACAGTTTTAGTGGAAGACCAAGCTTTACATTTCAAAGTCCTACACAGTACCTAAAGTGTTGTTGTAGCGTATATAAGTTTCCTTTTAAGGCAGTTGCACACACACATAAAAAACCTAATACTGACTAACACATCCAGGAGGCAAACATGCAGTTCCTTAGATAGGTATTTAGAGAACTATAGAGGTTAGAAAGAGAGGCACTCATTTACCAAGAAATATACATACATATGCAATGACAGCTGCAAGTACAAAGTGAGATATTCATTCACATATATGCTAAAGAACTGACACTTTCAAGTCTAACATGCAGAGCAGTAGCCCTTCTTTTTTTTTTTTACAACCAGATTTTATTAAGTTTTCAAGACATCATTGACATACATAGATATACATAGATATTATCCACGTCAGATCTTGTACATATTACGCACTACGTGTGCTCTCTGGTGTGCTTTGCTAGATGTCCCTTGTAACAAAACTGTCCCCCCTTGAGTTGCGCTTAAGTTGGTTCAATGGAGTCCCTGGGTGATGCTAGGTTCTTGTAAGTCAAGCTTTTAGTTTTAATACAGTGAGGTGCCTATTGTCTCTGGTCCTATAGTTCGTCCCTCCCTCTCTCCTGTTCCAACGCCACCGGCTGTGGGGAGCCCATCCCGCTAGTTCCCTGCTTAACTGCTGTCAGTTCACCTACAAGCTTTTCCCATGCCCTGGCCCTGTCTATTTTACCTATCCCCTGACTGGCTTCCCTGAGCAATAGTCTACCTTCTGCTCCCGCCCACTTTTCGAGTTCCTATTTCCAGGTATCAATCAGTGGCCCTCCTGGCGCCTTCCAATTCCTGGCTATCTCTCTCTTAGCCAGAACGTAGGCTAGATCCTGAAACATTCCAGTCATCTTGTTTTTCGCCGTGTGTGGGAACCATCCTAATAGGAAGTGCTCTGGGGTTTGCGGGAGCTCTTTGTCAATGAGATCACCTACTACGTGTCTTATCTCCTCCCAAAACATTTGGAGTGTGGGGCAGCTCCAGAACATATGAATGATATGTGCTTCCCTCTCTCCACATCTCGGGCATGCCGCAGTCTCCGTCCCAAAGTATCTCCTAATGCGGGACGGGGTGAGGTACGCTCTATGCAGTATGTAGAAATTAATTAATTTAAATCGCGCATGTCTAGATGCTTTCGGGGTTCACTCTAGGATCTTGTCCCAATCCTCCTCTGGCATCTACTTCCCCAGGTCTTCTTCCCACTGTAATCGCAGGCGCTCTAGTGGCTTTTGCATATCCTGCCTAATCGCCTTGTAGATGCAAAAGACTGTCTTGATCCTCCCCGCTGATAACGCGATGTACCTACATCCTGCCAGCGCCCGTGGCTCTGTGCCACCCATGCCCCAGTGTTTTCTAATCCTTCTAGCGAGGGCCCCATGTTTCAGGAATTGACCTCCTGGTAAGTCATATGCCGGTTGCAATTTTTCGAAGGGGAGCAGTGTAGAATCTAGGTATAAGTCCCCCATTACTTTCAGACTTGCCTCTTCCCAGTCCTCTAACCCTGCCCAGTGTTCGCCCTGTGGCAGACAGCGAAGCAATGCTATGGCCAAGTCCGGGGAGTAGGGGATCTTTGCACCCACCCGTCACAGGTATCTAGCCCAGCAGCGCACCACCACCATGGTTTCCACTGTGTCTCCTGACAGGTTCCTTCGTACCCGTAGCAGGATCTTCACCAGGGTTGTGGCATCTGGCGCAGCCAAGTATTGTTCCCTATCCGGGTTTCGCTCCACCGCCAGCCATTGGATCAGCCAGTACAACTGGGCGGCTATATAATATCCCTCGAAGTCGGGGACCTCTAGGTCACTCTCCGCCGAGGAGCTCTGTAAGGAGGCCAATGCTACCCTTCTGCGTCCTGCTCCCCAAATAAAGGACGCTATCATTGAGTTAAGGTCTTTGAATGTTGCTCTCAGGATCCATACCGGGAGAGCCCCGAAATAATACAGTAGCCGCGGGAGTGCTACCATTTTCAAGACTGCTACCCGTCCTGCTACTGATAGCGGCAGCGTTCCCCAGAATTCCATTGCGGTCCACACTGATCTCATCGGTCTACCCATGTTACCCTCTAGCAGCTCAGCTGAGCCATGGTATATTTTGACTCCTAGATACTGCAGGCAGTCAGGCCCCCATTTCAGGTTCCCTAGATCAGGTGGTGAAGGGGCATTGGGCGCCATAGGGTATAGACTAGATTTCTGCCAGTTGACTTTGAGGCCGGATATAATGCCGAACTGGGCCAGCATGCCCCACGCCCCTCTCAGCTCATCCGCTGTATTACTGAGGAATAGTAAGAGGTCATCTGCATATAGGGCTATAGAGTGTTTCACCTCACCTGTCCTTAGGCCATTATAGTCCTGCCCGCTCCTTGCCCTGCACTCCAATGGCTCCATGGCCAGAGCAAACAGAAGTGGGAAGAGGAGGCATCCCTGCCTCGTTCCCCTCTCCACCCTCTGCTTGGGTGAGATGGTCTTCCCGGTGCGTACCCGGGCCGTCGGGGACGTACACAATAGCCGTACCCGTGCAAGAAAGCCTCCTCCCCGTCCCATCCTAGACAGGACTTCAAAGAGGTAGGGCCACTCAAGGCTGTCAAAGGCCTTCTCGATGTCCAGTGCAAACACCGCCGCCACTTGCCTGTCGTACCCATTGGAGTCCATGACAGCCAGGAGTCGCCTAATATTTATGGCCGTGTTCCGCCCCGGAATAAATCCTGCTTGGTCTCCGTGGACCAATTCTGGCATGTGGGGAAGAAGGCGCATTGCTAAGACCTTGCTTAGGATTTTGTAATCCATGTTCAGCATGGATAAAGATCTGTAGGCTGTATAGTCGTGCGGCTCTTTCCCGGGCTTAGGCACCGGGACATAAGGGCCTCCCTAATACTCTGCGGCAGTATACTCGCTCCTTGGGCCTCCTGGTACAGTGTAACCAGTAGGGGCACCAGTTCCTCCACATAGGCTGCGTAGAATTCAGCCAGTAGGTCATCTGTGCCCGGGGTCTAATTCCTTGCCATACACTTGATGGCAGCTCGCATCTCCTGCTGTGCAATGTCCGCTCCTAGCTCCACGGCCTCCTCAGGGCTCAGCCTCGTCATCTGCAGACCTGTGAGGTACTCCCTTGCTTCCACATTCTCACCTTCTTGCGACCTTTTGTATAATCTCGCATAGTAGCGGGCGAAGACCTCATTGATCTTTGCCTGCATATAGTGCCTAACCCCTTCCTCATATCTGTTTCCACCAGTGGCCGGCTCCTGCTCACAGGGTTTGCCAGCCATGCCTGGAGTGATCCCGATTTATCTTGTTCTGCGTGGGTACGCTCTAGGTACTTCTTATAATTGAAGCATCTAAGCCTCTCTGTCTGTCTTGCCACTTCCTCCTTGGCCTCTAAAACTGCCTGCTGAAGCTCTGGATGTTCTGGCCGTCTGCGCTCCAGTCCCCTAAGGGTCGCCTCTGCCCCCTCTACTTCTCCCAGGAGGATGCCCCTGACCCCTGTGGTGGTGTTATACATTGGCCTCTCAGGACCACATTGAAGGCATCCCACTCTGCGTTCGGCGAGGAGGCTGTCCCGGCGTTGGCCACGAAGTAGTGCGCAATTTCCCCCTAATCTCTTCCCGGAAGGCCTGGTCCTCCAGGGTGTCCAGACGGAGTCTCCATGTGGGGATCGCTGATATAGGGTGCATCCATCTCAAGGATAGGACCATTGGGTTGTGATCCAATATCGTGCGCAAAAGATATTCTGCAGCAATAATGCGGCGTTACATGTCTGCTGTGCATAGGAAAGCATCTAGTCACGCATGTACCTCATGTACCACCGAAAAACAGGAATAGTCCCTATCCCGGGGTGTAAGGTCCTCCAGGCATCTATCAGTCCCCAGCTCTGTCTCCAGGTAGAGAATGCGTGCGAGGCACGTGCTGCTTGGGAGTCTCACAATGGGAGGTGAGATCTATCTAGGAGTGTGTTGTCTACACTATTAAAGTCGCCCCCATTAGGGTAGTTCCAGTCAAGTATTGCGTCAGGCAGTGGTTCAGTCTTGTCAAGAAGGCTGGTTGTTCTGCGTTGGGGGCATAGATGCTAACTATACTTATCTCCCAGCCCTCTAATCGCCCCTTTATGGCTACGTAGTGACGCCCTGGATCTACCAGCGAGTCTGTTAATTGGAATGGGACCCCCGCTTGGATCCATATTAGCACCTCCGTGCATACGCCGAATATGTAGTGTAGAAGAGTTGGCCCCTCCACCGTCTCTGCAAAGCTTGTCCCTCTTTCTGCGTTAGGTGCGTCTCTTGCAGGCAGGCAATCTGGGCTCCCCGCCTTCTAATGTATGAGAGGACTTTGTGGCGTTTAGTCATTGTGTGCATACCTCTTATGTTCCAAGTCATGCATTTGTATTTCTGTAAGTCAGCCATTGGGTAATGTCACGATTCTCGGCCCGCCTCCCTCCTTGTGTGCTGTCATCAGCTTGCTCTCCCCGCTCATTCCCATACGGATCTCTGTGCGCTGCAACTCAAGGTATCCTCCCCATATCAACAATAAACATTTCCCCCAACTCCCACTCCCCAGGACAAGCAGGAAAACCCCCCCCATCCAAACTAAGGTTATAAGTCCGCAAGTGACTGCTTGCAGTTTGATCAGTCAGTTGCAAGGGGGGAAGGCTGCTCGTCCGCCACTCTCCCAGTCTCTGCAGCTGCTTTTCAGTTCCGCGGTCCCAAGGGAACCCCCGCAGCACCCACACTCCATCAACCCCAGTACCTTATTGCTGGGTCAGGTGCTTCTAATGTTTCTCCAGACCTGCTTACAGTGGATCTCATCTCTCTCCGTCTAGGCGATGTCATCCGCCGTCTGCGGAGTTACGTCTGGGAGTACCACGCTCTGCGCCTCTGAGTCGCTGGACCCCTGCTCCGAGCCAGAGTCCGCTGCAGTCTCGCTGCCCTCAGGGGGTACGTAGTTTCTCCCTTTGCCGCTAGTCAACGCCACCACTTGCATCGTGTTTTGGCGCTCTAGCTGCACCTCTTCTTGTGTGGGGGCTAGAGTCTCCGTCAGAGCCCACCGACCCAGAGAGCGGTTCTCTCTTCTTCTTCTCCTCTCCGGGTCTCGCAATGGTTCCATCCCTTCGTGCTTCTCCAGCCATTCTGATGCCTCCTGCGGGGTCCTGAAGAACTCTGTGCCATTCTCTGTGGTCACTCGTAATTTGGCGGGGTATTGGGTTACATACTTGTAGTTCAGTTGTCGCAATTTTTGCTTCACTTCTCGGTAGGAGCCTCTCTGTCTTTGTACCTCCCTTGAAAAATCCGGGAAGATTTGCACCGTTGAGTTGTCCACTGCTATGTCTCCTTTGAGGCGCGCCTGAGCGAGGATGTGGTCTCTGTCCCTATAATGGAGGAGCTTCGCTATCACCACTCGTGACAGCGCTCCTGGTATGGGTGGTTTCGTGGGGACTCGATGCGCCCTCTCTAGGGTGAAGAAGCCAGATAGGCGGTCTGGTGCTACCTCTTCACGCAGCCATTTTTCCAGATAATCTATCATGTTGCGGCCTTCTATTTTTTCTGGCAAACCTATAATTCTGAGGTTGTTCCTGCGTGATCTATTTTCAGTGTCTTCAGTTCGGAATTCCAATGTGCGCACCTTTGTCTCAAGCGTTGCTAATTGTTGCTTCATTGTCGCTATGTCTGGTAGGGTCTCGGAGAGCTGGCCCTCGTTCGTCTTCACGTGTTCCGCCAACCGCTTGTGATCTTCCCTGAGTAGGCCCAAGTCCAGTCCCAGCGAGTCGATTTTGGCTTTCAGTCGTTCGCTGGAGTAGGTGATGGCCTGTAATATGTCCTGCAATGTGGGGTCTCCAGGGTGATCTGCTTGTGATTGGGGCTTCCCCCTCTCCTCCATCGACTTTTCTATTGGGGCCTATTCTCTGTCCTTCTTTTTGGGGATCTTCCCCATCGTGTCTTCTCGATCTACAGCGCTTCTGGTGCAGCGTGCGCTCATAGGGCGATTCTGTCAGCTCTCGTCGTGCGTGGGGTCTTCTCTTCTTGTGGGCGCTCTTCGGTAAGTTGTGTTCCCCCGATCACACCTAGGCTAGTCATGTCTGCTTCTGCCCCAGTTCCCTGCCACTCTTCACCGGTCCCCTCATCTGCACCCTGTATTCTCAGTGCGGGCCTGAGTCCACCCTCCTTAGTGTCTGTCAGGGGCTTTGGAATGTGTTGTGTTCTGGTCTTGTGCACTGCTATGTACCGCTCAGACTGTCACTTGCTCGACCAGGGACTTCCAGGCCACAGTCCAGTTAGTGTGCTCACTATGCCTGCTTCGCCCCTATTCTCCGCCTACTCGCACGCGCCTCAGGGCTTCGTGTTCTTCCGATGTGACCACCTGGTTGGCGCTTGTTGGAGGGTCTCTCCCCTGTTCCGTATGCCAGGCTCTGATGTAGGCAGCCCCTAGGCCCGCACTCTGGCCTCATCAGCGCTGAAGAGCCCACTCAGCTGCGTTAGACCTCCCTGTCGGTGTGGTTATGCCTCCTCACTCTTCATCAGGCCCTAGGGCCCGAGCTACGCCTTGCGGCTTGTTTTGGGGGTCCTTCCACTTCTCTGGCCACTCGCTGTCAGTCTCCTCCACTGGGGCCTTGGTCGCGCCTCCAGGAACCCCGCAGAGACACTCTCTCAGAAGGTCTCCGGGTCCTCCCAGTCGCCAGGCTGTGCAGGATCCTCTAGAATGCGGTCCTGATCCCCCGCTGCAGCCTCTTTCACCAGGCCCTTTTGGCTGTCATCTTCTCCGGGTGCTGAGAGCTCCAGGTCCACACTCAATCTGCCGCATCAGAGGGGAGCCTCCATCTTGGGCCCCTGCTGTGGTCCCCTCCATTCGTGCTGGTGCCGCTGAAGATCGCTCACCTTGTGGGGATCAGCTCAGTATCCTCCGGGGGCTGCGGGGCCGCCTTCTTTGATCCGCTTTCTTCTCTTTCACAGGCAGCTACCAGGCTCGGCTCTCAGGTCTGCCACATGTGGTCTCGTGCAGGTTGGCCTCCGCCTCGGCTCCGCACCTCTAGTTTAGTCTCGGGGAGTCTCCGGGCTCAGTTCTGGGTCCGAGGGTGCAGCGGGGGGAAGACACCCCTATTCTCGGCCCTTCTGCAGCCGGGTCGGCGATGTCGGCTGGCTTTTCTTCCCGGCTCCGCTACCTCCTCACAGGCGCTGCCATCTTGGCTCACCTCCCGGCCGCGGTCGGAGTTTGCTGTTCCGCTGCTTTTCTTCGTTGGGACGGGATTTCTCCATCTCTCACACGCACCTCCCACTCTGCGTGACTGTGGGGGTGCGCCGCAGGGGCTTTTGTCCCATTCCAGGAGTCAGGATGACACTCGATGGCGGCAGGCCGACCGGAGCTCGCGAGCTGCGCTGCTCTCCCCATCGGTGCCAAGCCACGCCCCCCAGAGTAGTAGCCCTTCTATCATGTTCTGGGCCTTGTGCAGTTTAGCCTTAGGCCATATTTTAAACTCATATACGAGACATATTGTCATCTTCTACTAGATATGTCACCACTTAACTTGTCATACGTAAGTACAAAAGTAAGAAGACACAAAAGCAGTCAGTCAAATAGTGATAGAAGCCCCTAAACATTCACTGATATAGACACGTGCAACTAATATATATCTAGCGCTAAGGGAGGTAGTTGCACAAACACTTAAAAACCCAATAATCACTAACACACCTAGTACGCAAACTATACATTCTATTTCATTCTCTTTTAGAGAACCAGAGAGGTAAAAAAGAGAAGCAGTCAATTTTCTACAAACTTACATGCAGATTCAATCGCAGCTCGACATATTGACTGAGACACTTATTCAGATATGGGCTAAAGAACTGAGATTTTGTACTCTAGCATGTAGACAAGTTGCCCTTCCATCATGTTTCAGGCCTGCTAAACTTGAGCCAGTGCATGTTGTTTTACAGCTGGCCAAACTGTCTGATTTAAAACTTCTATAGAGGGCATAAAGTTGTCTCCTACCATGTATAAATTATCACTGAGGTACTCTGCAGCTACAGTATAGTAGATGTTATGTGCTTAAAAGGTATCACATGTAGTCTGAAGATTTACTGAGCTATATGTGCTCATACAAACTAAATGTTTAAATAGTTATAAAATGGAGGGGCATATTAGCAAGAACCTCATTAAAATTATCGCCGTTTTAGCGGCAGGAAACTGTCGCTAAAACGGCGATAATGGACTTGCTAATATGCGTTATAGAATTCCAATAGAAGCCCAGGTTAGATGTGCAGGACATCTAACCTGGGCTTCATTGGAATTCTATAACGCATATTATCAAGCCCATTATCGCCGTTTTAGCGGCAGTTTCCTGCCGCTAAAACGGCGATAATTTTAACGAGGTTCTTGCTAATATGCCCCGTAATCTCTTACAACAAAATTAACTGGTAAATGTACTTCTCTTTTTCGTTTTCAGACATCAATATTTAGTTAACTACAGAGAGTTACAATGCCAACAAAACTCAGAGAAGAAAGAAGCAGCAGCAAACACACCATCTCCTCAGAACTGAGAAACAAAATGGGCAAAATGCAGAAAAGGTGGGCAAAGAGAAAAGAACTGCTGGTAAGAGGACAAAGACATTTCTTAAAACTGTATGTGCACAACAGGAAACAGTGCAAAAACAAGTAAACAAAAAATAAAGTATTACACCAACTATCAAAGGAAAAAAAGTCTCTCATATAAAAAGTACGAAATTAACGAAAAAGGAGAGACTTTAAGCAGAAGGCAGAGGCAGTTCAAGAAAAATAAGAGTTAGAATGTTCCGTACTAGAGTAATTCACAACTTATTAGCACCTATGAAGAAGTATAAAAGAAGAACACAAGCAATCAGACAAAAGGAATATGTTGAAGGTGTACGTTGATAAGGTGTTTGCTCTGAAATGGAAGCTATTTATCTTGATTTTAAACAGAATGAAGACACTGGACAAAATAGTATTTTCTTTGAAGAGACAGAGCCAAAAGAAGAGACTTGTTAAAAGAAGTAACTTTTGCAAAGTTTTTAGTGGTGAATAGACACATACTTCAAGTACTGAGCCTTTCTTTAATGAAGAGGGCTACTTGCAAGACAACACATTAGTGTATGCATTTGATGAATCTAGACGATGTTATGAGATGAAGAATAGTAATCCTATTGCAAAAGAAGTAATGGTAACTAGAAATGTAGAGGAAGTAATTGCTGAAGAGGTACAAGAGAGGCGTAGATATGCCCCTGTGTATAAATGGAATTGTAGTAGTGTTTGTAGAATTCAACAACAATCAATTGATATATTGAGAAATTTACTCTGTATGTTTCCTTGCAAAGGTTTAAAGCAGAACATAGCTACTTTGCAAGGATCAGATCCATGCAAAGTAAAAAACAAGTCTAATTTACAAGCATACTCACTAGCTTGTCTATAAAAAAAAAGTGTGTCAAAGCAGCTTCTACCATTTCAGAATGTTAGGTGTACACCACTTAAAAATTAGAACTTTTGTTAGAATGTTTTAACATATAAAAACCACTCCTCTATGTTTAGGAGAAATGAATAGAGCTCTTTTGCATGGTACTGTAATAGAAGTAGAAAAGGTTTGTGATGATGTGCAGTTCTGTTTCTTTGGTCCTGAACAGGAGTGTAGGGAAACTGAAGACTTGATACCAACAGGAGTTGCGGAACAGGATATAGGTATTACTATTGGTAGTTTCCAAAGAGAAATTACAAACTTTAGCACAGTGTGTTCTGAGCAACCAAAGTGTGTTTGTATATGTTCTTGATGCTCTCACTACAAAGGTAAATCTCGTAATGTTGATTTGTACATTAAAAGTGAAAAAGAGAATAATGATAAGTGATGTGAATTTGTTGTTTACATATTTGTGGAGGAACGGTTTGACTTGTCCACCCGACATGTTATATGTAAGTACTGCTGTAATAAGTTAGAAGACAACAACATGCCTGCTAGAGTTGTACACAACAACTTAGAAGTAGTACCTATTCCAGAAGTACTTAAACATTGAATATTTATGAATCCATACTAATCCAATGTCTACATCCATTTCAAGCTATAGTTCGTATAGAGCCTAAGACAGGGAGATTACTTCCAACTGAGCTCCAGAAAGGCCTGAGAGGGAGAATTGTATACTTGCCATTAGATTGTAAGCAAAATATTGAAACAATAGGGGACAGACAAATTTGGAAGACGGACTTGTAATTCTAGTGAATGGTGTCCCTACTAGGAGTAAAAAATATGGGAAGAGTTAGTAAATGTTACTAAAGTTAAAAAGGCAACTTTATATCTGGTACAAAATAACCTATATTATAAAAATGTAAATATTCTTAAATGTATCACACATTTGGAGGACAACTCATCACTATTGACAGATCAGATAGTTAAAGTGGATTGATCCAGAGTAGAAGAATTGTATGAACATTATAGCATCCATCCACTACATTCTAAAGAAATTGTTGGTGATGCTATTGATCTATATCAACTTAAAGAAGCAAAAGGAGCTCCGTTAAGTGTATGGGGAAAAGGTTTAGAAGCTCGCTGTTTCCCACATCTCTTTCCTATTGGACTAGGTGGTAGGTATGATGATCGGCCTGTACAAATACCAGTGGCAGAGTACAGATCTACTAGACTTTAGTCAGGGGACCCTAGATTTCCTTGATGTATTCCTTATTTGTTTAATCTACTACTTAAAAGTGACTTGTTTGCATTGTCTTATGCCGTAAATCACATTTTGAAAACAGGTGAAAATCTGCAAAATCTATCAGCAAGAGAATTTGTCGAGAAAATTCACTGAAAAGATGAACAGCTGGAATACAATTTGATTAATCTCATGGCATGTCAACGTGGGACCAACGAATATTGGGACCGTCATCACGGTGAGCTGAAAAGCATGTTGAGAAATTTAGGAGCACCTACATGGTTTCTAACACTCAGTTGTGCTGAGTATGCATGGGATGACCTGCTGGAATTCTTGCGAGAGGCAAATCCAAATGTAAAAGACATGAATCTGAAGACACTAGGAGAACTCTGCTCATTGAACCCTGCAAATGTTTACAGATATTTCAATCACAGATTTCAAGCAATGATGTCTTTCATCTGCAACAAAAGTAATCCTCCTTTTGGTGAAGTGACTGATTTATTTTGGTGCAAAGAGTACCAAATGATCAAAAGGGGGAGGAGGAAGCTCTGATCCATTCAGCTTCCTGTCAAAGGTCAATAAAAATAAGGGGAATGGATCACTTGTACCTGTAATACCAGGGTCAGGTGTGGTAACCAACATAAAAACCCTCAATCACGTACAGGAGCGAAAAGCGGTATATCTTGATTCTCCGCTTCTAGAGACGTGAAAGCATCATCATTGGGTCTTTTTTGTTAAAATGCTTTCCTCCACCTGGAGGTTGGACCACTGGTTTTGACAGTAGTGACCAGAAATCGGTAGAAAAAAGTGAGGTGAACAAAAAGGGCTAAAGTGAGCTAAAATTGCTTCACTCTCCCTCCTAAACAGACTTTATTCAGAAGGAGAGGTGGCAAGGTTAAAAACAAGGTGGTGCTTTTATAGAAATGTTACTGTCCTATAGCACCATGTGGTTCTTGTGGAGGTCAAAAGGTCGACATGTTTCAGCCCCGTATATTGCCCAGGAGGGGTCAGAGGGCTTTCTTCAGGACCTACGTGAGAATATTGGGTCGCTAAAATTATAAGCACCCTCAAGGGGTGGTTATTTAACTCACCCTTCTTCTTAGCCACAGGTCAGTGGTACCTGTAACTGGAGTAAAGAAACAAAACACAGACTTTCGTAAGCATGTTGCGCAATAAAGCAGTGTAATACCAGGTGAAGAGTCAGAGGAATTCTTCTTGACATAGTTATATGTTTACAAAATACCAAACGAGAAGATGCAGTACCAGGTCAATCACTGCTATGGTGAAGAGAAGAGTAGATTATCATTGTAATACATGGTTAGCAGTGCATACACTTTAATTGATGAAGTGCCTGTTGTGTGTCATAGCGCATGAGAATACAATTGGGTGTGTGCCAGAGATAAACAATGTGTAATGTTAGAAAGGCTAAGGCCCGTGTGGGGCGAAAGCATCCATACTGGCGAGATTGTAAGATTGTGAAAGCGCTGGCTGATAGCTCATGACGGGTTGTTATTTAGAGCATTGTGCTGTCCGTAAGTGCGATCGTAAACAAAGCGCGTGTGGTACTTGAGGCCGCTCTATTAAACAAAGATATGTCCCCCATGGCCATGTAGGCCCGTTAGTGCCTGTAGTGAGAGGTATCATGTCGTTCATGCTGGCGGGATTGTGAGATTAAGCAAGTGCGGGCTAATGGTTTCAGCTTATGTCGGATAGTTATTAACACACAATGCTGTCCGTTGAGGCGCACGTAAAACAAAGCGTGTGTGATACTGGAAGCCGCTATTAAGTAAAAGTATGACCCCTCTGGCCATGAAGGCCCGTTAGTGCCGGTTGCGAGATTCTCAATTTACGAAGGGCTCAAATGGACGTCCGTGAATAGCAGCTTAATCTGAGATGGTGCCCCGTCACGTAAAGCGCTGCATTTGCATACCTTGGTAGTGCCGAAATACGGCTTCCTCAGGGGACCGGCGGGCTCGAAGTCCTGCAGGCCGATGTGAAAGAGAGGGAAATTAGCAAGCACAGCAAGGGGACAATGGGTTCCATCTGGAGAGGCGCCAGGCGTACTGTGAGCTCACCTGATGCTGCAGGCCCTCGCGTCTTCGCCCGCTCCTGTGACGGTGCCCCGGTGACTCGGGCCTGTGGCAGGAAGATTATAAAGGCTGTTGACACGCATGGTAGAGAGACTCTGTGCGAGTCACTCTGGGTCACTTTGGGTTCTTTCCGGACTGCAATGAATTATGTCATTTTGAAGAAGCACAGTCCCAAAACAACGACAGGCAGGTAGTCTCTCTACCATGCCAGCCTTCGCCCTTTTGCCATGTTTTTTCTCCCCACTAGCTAATTGCATTTTACAGTATTAATAATTCTTTGGCTATTATTATCGGCCCCACACTAGTAGTAACTTCTAATTACCTTGTCATTGAAATATTTATACTGGTCCCAAATGACGACGGGCAGGTAGTCTCTCTACCATACCATCCATTGCCATTATTTGTTAACAATTTAATTGTGTTTCACCAATGCATCAAAACCGTGGGCTTTTTTAAATATAATTCATTTAGACTCAGATTGGCATCAAGCAGTTTTTACAACGTTATTGAAAAAGAGCTCAGAGTGACTCGCACAGAGTCTCTCTACCATGCGTGTCAACAGCCTTTATAATCTTCCCGCCACGGGCCCGCGTCACCGGGGCACCGTCACAGGAGCGGGCGAAGACGCGAGGGCCTGCAGCATCAGGTGAGCTCACAGTACGCCTGGCGCCTCTCCAGATGGAACCCATTGTCCCCTTGCTGTGCTTGCTAATTTCCCTCTCTTTCACATCGGCCTGCAGGACTTCGAGCCCGCCGGTCCCCTGAGGAAGCCGTATTTCGGCACTACCAAGGTATGCAAATGCAGCGCTTTACGTGACGGGGCACCATCTCAGATTAAGCTGCTATTCACGGACGTCCATTTGAGTCCTTCTTAAATTGAGAATCTCACAACCGGCACTAGCGGGTCATCATGGCCAGAGGGGCCATACTTTTACTTAATAGCGGCTTCCAGTATCACACACGCTTTGTTTTACGTGCGCCTCGACGGACAGCATTGTGTTTTAATAACTATCCGACATAAGCTGAGCCCATTAGCCCGCACTTGCTTAATCTCACAATCCCGCCAGCATGAACAACATGATACCTCTCACTACAGGCACTAATGGGCCTACATGGCCATGGGGGACATATCTTTGTTTAATAGAGCGGCCTCAAGTACCACACGCGCTTTGTTTACGATCGCACTTACGGACAGCACAATGCTCTAAATAACAACCCGTCATGAGCTATCAGCCATATGGGCCGAGACTCAAGGGATGGGCACCGGTGACAAGAGGGAGGAGTCTGGGAACATGGCGGCCGGCTGAACGGCCGGTCGGGAGCTACCCCCGAGGGAGGACTGCAATGCAATGTTGAAGCCTGCTAGCTGTCGGGTATTTGGCGGCCCCCCCGACACTCACCGGTCTTTACTGCGCTTCTTTGTAGCCCCGTACGGTTGAGGGCTGGATGGTGGGAAGCGGGAGCCCACACTGCTGCACTGCTGCAGGGCTGCTCAGGTGTGTTCGTGCTGCTTGGGGCGGGCTTCCAGGAGGCGGCCGCAGCATAGGGGGCATGAAAGGCAGAGTCAGCACTGGCCGCGTCGGTGGGGGCGACCAGAGCATTTGCTGTATCTGGGGCACAGATTCAGGAAGGAGAAGGGCATGGAGCAAAGGAGACTGTATTGGGGAGAATGCCCTAATGGACATCGTACCGAGGCCTGAAGGTAACCCCCTACCAGCCCCCATTTTGTGGCAGGAGAAAGTGGTTAGAAAAAGTGATAAGGGAGTTGGTGGGGCACAGGTGGGGAGTCATAAAGAAGTGGTGAATAGGTATGCTCTGAGGTCGAGGAACTCTGAGTGGATGGACAATTGGGAAAAAGCTGGTAGGATAGAAGGGCACGCACACATCAGCAAAGGGGACTGTAAGGCATATAAAATCTGGGGCCAGTAAGCGATCGATTAAGGACTTTGTCAGAGCAGACATAGTCGTGAAACATAAGGAACAACAGGACCAGACAGGGTCTAAACCCCCTAAGATCACCCCTCATTAAAATCTTATTTTAAAGTCAGGGCAGACTTGTGCAAGGAGAGGGGGGGGAGAAATAGCGAGACTTTTAAGAGCTACATAAGGGAAACCGAAAGCACAAGAGCCATGGAAGCTGATGGGGGCGCTGGGGGGCGAAGTTCTATAATAGTACATCCAGATGTCCCCACGGCAAACGCATATGCCTGTTTGGAGGTAGGAGAGTCAACTGTGGTAAGGGAGTGCGACCTGGTGGCAGCAGGGGATACTCCCTGCTCCAATGCAGAGGTACCAGGGTCCGGAAAAGGGGTGTCAGGGGAAGTGGACTCGGTGCAGGGGCTGTTGGGCAAACTGGCCCAAGAAGTGTAGGAGCGCTTTGCAATTTCCGAGGCCAATCAAAAGGAGATCCAAACTACATGTACCAGCTTAGAATCAAAACTAGAAAACTTGGCCCAACAGACACAGGTTTTGGAATCCGGATTTAAAGAACTACAATCTGCAGTCCAAGAGAACAGTCAAGAAGTGGTACGTTTGAAGCAAAAAGAGAAGGCCCTGTCAGATAAGCTGGAGAGGCTGGAAAACAATACCAGGCGAAATAACGTAAACATTTTGGGGGTTGAGGAAGGGGCAGAAGGAACAGACGTCAAAGCTTTTGTTATCAAACTACTGAAGAGTGTCTTCCCACAGGAAGAGAGCCTTGCTAATCTGGAAGTAGAAATGCAACGGGTACACAGGGACCCTTTCAAGCCTCGTCCCGGAAGAAAGAACCCCCGTAAGATATTGGTCAACTTCCTGTCATATACCATTAAAGAGAGGATTTTAAGCCTGGCTCTGAAAGAGAAATCGCTCCAAGCTTTAGGTGTCACTTTCAAGATTAGGTCTGATGTCTCCAAGGAAACTGCTGATAGGCAGTGGAAATTGGGAAACAGAATGGGAGGTTTGAAAGATCTCGGAGCAACAGTTCAACTCAGATTCCCGGCCACTTTAAAGGTGATGTGGCAGAATAAAATGTATAACTTTCAAGACCCGGAGGAAGTGGATAATTTTATGGGGGAAATGAACAAAGGGGGGTTCAGCAACCTGTAAGTAGAGTAAGTAAATATGGTATTAGTTTCTCCTTGAGGGGATAGCTCAAATAGGCTATGGAAAGGCCTAGCGAAAGGGTAGGGAGGGTTCCCAAGGGGGTGCACTAAGGGTGGGGAGCAGCTGGAAAAAAACAAAAAAAAAGTTAAGTCCTCTAAATGGTATAGAAGGAGCACCATTGATGAAATGTTGTTTTGGACAAAAGGAAAGTAAAAAAGGGAAAAAAAGTAGAAAAAATGGAAAAAGCAGAAAAAATGGGCATGGGGGTTGACAGGCTACGGCTGTTAGAGGTATTATGCTGGAATGTAAATGGGCTTAGGGTCAAAAAGAGAAGGCAATCTATCCTGCAATATTTAAAGCAACACAGTGCGCAAATATTCATGTTACAGGAAACTCATTTGAGGAGACAGGAATGTAGAGATTTGTTCCTAAAACAAAGATGGGTAGAGGGAGTAGTTGCTACAGACCAATTACACTGCACCAAGGGGGTAGCCCTGATATTTAAAGTAAGGGCCGGTGTTGAATTGGTTCGATATAAAGCTGATGTTGGGGGACGATGGATTAAAAGCCGAAGTTAATATTTATTGGAATTTTTATACATTGGTGAGTTACTATGGCCCAAACATTGATGATGTTTCACATCTAGGGGATCTGTTCTCTGCCTTAACAGATTTCAAAGCCCCTGTCATTTTAGGAGGTGATTTTAATATTCTTCTAGATAATAATCTAGATAGATCCTCTGTAAGAACACAGATCAATTCCCCTAAAATGAGAGCATACCTGGTGGATATGATGTAAAACTGTAATATGTGCGATGTTTTCCGTAAATTACATGGAATCAACAGGGACTATACCTTCCATAGTAAAAAGAATAGCCACTTTTCAAGGTTGGACTATTTTTTCATGGATAGAAAAGAGGTGGAGAGAGTGGTAGGCACGGAACATCTCCCTATGCACCTCTCAGATCACGCAGCGCTGTCCCTAAAAATCGATCTGAGGGTCTCACGGGAGCCGGGTAGATGGACTGTAAATAGAAGGGTCTTACTCTCGGAGGAGATAGTCGCCAAACTAGCGAGTGACTCACAGGAATTCTTTACCTGGAACCTGACATCAACGCCCTTGCATGTGGTATGGGATGCTTATAAGGCCTGGTTAGGGGGACACTAAAAAGTATAACAATTAATTGGGCAAGGAGAGAGAAATTGGAACTTACCAGGCTAGAGGAAGGGATAGGGACGGATGAGATAAAGCTGAAAAGCACGTCCTTGGACATAGAAGAGAGGCAAAGAATAGCTGCAACCTTGGAAGATCTACAAACAGAATTTAAAGCTAAAATCGAAGAAAAGCAAGAGATATAGTGCAGGGCGAATGTTGTGGAAAACTTCTTGCATGGAAAGCAAGCCTGGAAAGGAGACGGAACTATATAAGGAAGATCGAAGTGGGGAATGCCGGTCAGATCACGGAAGATTGCTGCAAGATAAGAGAGGCTTTTAAAGAACTTTTTCAAGAACTGTATACGGAGGAAAGCGTAGCAAATAGAGCTAGTATAGAAGCATGGCTCATTGAAAAGCATCTTCCCAAGCTGTCTCAGGCGCAACAGGATTTCCTCGGCGAGGAAATAACGGGGGGGGAGATATTGACAATAATAAAGTGAATAAAGAAGGGTAAAGCAGCCGGCCCAGACACGATTCCCAGCGAGCTTTATTACAACATTGCGGAGGAGATAATCCCAATCTGGATTAAGCTCTTTAACTCAATCTTGTTGGATGGCAATCCAATTCCGGAATCATGGAATGAGGCGGTGATATCATTAATTCCAAAGGCCGGCAAAAATCCCTCCCAATGCCAATCTTTCCGTCCCATCTCCTTACTCAACAGCGATTATAAGATCTTTACTGGTATCCTGGCGGCACGTATTAATAAGGTTCCAGGGAGTTTAATTCATGAAGATCAAAGAGGTTTCATCCCCAGTAGGCAGCTAAGAGAGTTAAATCATGCCCTGATTGGTACTATTGATCTAGCTACATCTAACGGGGTCCCCCTAGCAGTAATAACGGTGGACGCGGCCAAGGCCTTTGACCGTGTCAACTGGAGAAACCTTATGGCAGTTTTAGATAATTTTGGTATGGGTAGGCCCCTAAAAGATATATTGGAGAAGATCTACAGAAAGCCCAGGGCACGTATCTTGGTGAACGAGAGTTTATCAACACCAGTTACAATTAGTAGGGGGACGAGGCGATGCTGCCCCCTATCACCTATTTTATTTGACCTGTATATTGAGCCATTCGTCCAAAGTATCAGGTTGAACGAGAGAATAAAAGATTTTAAGGTAGGAACATTCACTAGGAAAGTCGCGTTGTATGCGGACAACCTAATGCTTTTTACCTCAGATGTCCATTCCGCTCTTCCTCAGCTCGTAGCAGAGGCGAGAGCGTTTGGGCTTTTGTCAGGATACAAGATTAATGAGGAAAAAACCGAAATAATGACTTGGAATCAGGATGAGGGGGAAATAAAAAGCGCAACAGAAATGAAATACCTAGGGATAAAGATAACTAGAGATCTAGGAATAGTACCTGCCCTGAATCTGGAGAAAATCAGTGTTGAAGTGGGAAAACTGGTGAAGACTATCTATGGGCGGGTTAATCTGGTGAGAATGTTCATCCTGCCAAAAGTTACTTTCTTGTTCGACAACATACCTTTGAATTTTGATAAAAAAAGCATTCTAGCGCTGCAAGGAAAAATCACAGCTTTTATTTGGGCTAATAAAGGTGTGTGCCTTTCATGGAAGAAACTGAGGAGGAAATTGGGAGCAGGGGGTCTGGGTCTTCCCGACTTGCAGCTGTATTGCTGGGCTTTTCAGCTAAAGAACTGTAGAATGTTAATTTTAAACCCCGATGAGTCCATAGTGGGAGGCATGTACAGAGCAATGTTGGTGGGGGTTTCCAAGGAGGGTTTTCTGTACAAATTTGGGGCCCCCAAATATTTTAAGAAGGTCAGGTTAAAATGTTTACAGGCCGAGGCTAGAACGTGGTTTGAGGTTAGATCACTCTTGGGGATTGAATATCACAGCTTGCTGTCTCCTGCATGGGATGCACCTGGTACTCCAGAATGTATGCTTGATTCCCTTACTCTCCCACTAAGGCAGACGGGCGTAAGTAGATGGGGGCAGTTGCTAGATGATGGGCAATGCTTGACATGGGAGTACTGGAATCAGAGGACTGGAGGGATTTAAAATAATCCAAGTAAATTCGTGGTTGAGAACTCAGGTCTGGGTAAAAGTTGAATCTAAGCAAATGGAGAAAGACCTCCAAGATCCACAACCCAGGAAAAAGGAGGTGGCGATATGGTATCAACATCTCCTCACAGCGGCCAACGAGAAGCTGAAAGCACCCTTCACCGTATGGGATGGATACTTGTCGGACGACGAAATGGAAGAGTTGTGGCAAGTATCTCTTTCTACATTATATTCTGTAGTTAAATCTGCTGCACTAAAGAAGAACCATTTTTACACCCTGTACAGAGTCTACTGGGCCCCAAAAAGATTGGCGAAAATAAGGGGAGATGGTAATTCTAAATGCAAAAGGTGTGGGAGTAACGATGCGGACGACGTGCACATGTTTGCCGCTTGCCCGATGTTGGAAGGCTTTTGGTCAGCTGTGGGTAAGACCATATCGGAGGTGCTGGGCATAGAGGTGGGGGAAAGCACTATCCTGATTATGTTTGGGATCAGGCAGCAAGACGTGTGGGGCTCAAGTCTGAACAAAAAACAGAGAAATTTGATGTTCTATTTTATATTGATTGCAAGAAGGGAGATATGTAAATTGTGGACCCAAAGTACTTCCCCCGTATGGAACGCTTGGAAGAACTCAGTAGCTTATTTTGAGAGGATGGACAGGCGGGAGGACAAGAAACGAGGGGGGATTGACTGATAAGATATACAGGTTTTTGCTCTCAGTATGTCAAACCCTCGTGACTTTTTTTTCAGTACCGATCTGTCCAATGATTACATCTTCTTATAGCAGTGGGCATGGGAGGCAAAGGAATACGAAACAGCCCAAGAACTTATCTGCTAGAAGAAGAAGGTCCAATTTGATTGATGTGCGGCAGCCACAGTACGCTACCTAAGGTGCCGGCCACTTTGTGATTGGAGATAGTATGAGGACTTAATAAAAAAAAAATTAAAAAAAATGAGCTATCAGCCAGCGCTTGCACAATCTTACAATCTCGCCAGTATGGACGCTTTCGGCTCACACGGGCCTTAGCCTTTCTAACATCACACATTGTTTATCTCTGGCACGCACCCGATTGTATTCTCGCGCGCTATGACACACAGCAGGCACTTCATCAATTAAAGTGTATGCACTGCTAACCATGTATTACAATGATAATCTACTCTTCTCTTCACCATAGCAGTGATTGCACTGGTACTGCATCTTCTCTTTTGGTTTTTTGTAAACATATAACTATGTCAAGAAGAATTCCTCTGACTCTTCACCTGGTATTACACTGCTTTATTGTGCAACATGCTTACGAAAGTCTGTGTTTTGTTTCTTTACTCCAGTTACAGGTACCACTGACCTGTGGCTAAGAAGAAGGGTGAGTTAAATAACCACCCTTTGAGGGTGCTTATAATTTTAGCGACCCAATATTCTCACGTAGGTCCTGAAGAAAGCCCTCCGACCCCTCCTGGGCAATATACGGGGCTGAAACATGTCGACCTTTTGACCTCCACAAGAACCACATGGTGCTATAGGACAATAACATTTTGATAAAAGCACCACTTCGTTTTTAACCTTGCCACCTCTCCTTCTGAATAAAGTCTGTTTAGGAGGGAGAGCGAAGCAATTTTAGTTCACTTCATCCTTTTTTGTTCACCTCACTTTTTCTACCGATTTCTGGTCACTACTGTCAAAACCAGTGGTCCAACCTGCAGGTGGAGGAAAGCATTTTAACAAAAAGACCCAATGATGATGCTTTCACGTCTCTAGAAGTGGAGAATCAAGATAGGCCTTGAGGGGTTTCCTGTGTACCGCTCCCGATTTCCCTCACACATGCTTGTTGCACAGACCTGCTGCTTTTAAAAATCATTTTTAACCTTTTGAAATTGGCACTGGCATTTGTTTTTAGGCACTTTTAACTTTAAAAACTGTTGAATGCTCCTGAATTTGAATTTGTCTTGAATCTGATTGCTGCTTGGGCACTTACTTTCGGGTTCCCCGGTCTGCCACTGAGAGCCACCATCTTGGGCAGTGCGCTCTCTAGCTTCGTGGCTGCCAGGGCTATATAGATGCGCGCTGCGCGGACGTGGGCGCCTTGTGGGGTTTCCCTGTGTACCGCTCCCGATTTCCCTCACACACGCTTGTTGCACAGACCTGCTGCTTTTAAAAATCATTTTTAACCTTTTAAAAATTGGCACTGACATTTGTTTTTAGGCACTTTTAACTTTAAAAACTGTTGAATGCTCCTGTATTTGAATTTGTCTTGAATCTGATTGCTGCTTGGGCACTTGCTTCCGGGTTCCCCGGTCTGCCACTGAGAGCCGCCATCTTGGGCAGTGCGCTCTCTAGCTTCATGGCTGCCGGGGCTATATAGATGCGTGCTGCGTGGACGCGGCAAAGGCGTGCCTAAGGCAAGCCCGTCTGCGCCCGTCAGTGTCCCGAAAGCGGCCAGCGCCAGACATGCTGCCCATCGGGCCCCGGGGACAGATGGTAGATTGTGCTACACCAGGGATTTTCTGCAGGCTCTCTGTCCCCATTCCTGTCCCCTTCAAGGTAACTGGGATGTTCTTGCATGCATAGATAACATCTGCCCGACCTGTGGCTTTAAGCTGGGTGCGGGCTCAGTTATTTCCGCCCAAATCAGCACCTCTACTAGCAGGCCCTTTAGGGCCCTCTCCATTTCGGCGGCTATGATCAATGCCCGTTCACTCAGGAAACATCATCTAGATGTCTTTGACCTCCTTGTTGATAGACCTGTTGACCTTTTGTTTATTACGGAGACTTGGCTAGATACTTCGTCTGATCCCATTGTCACCCTCGCCACTCCCGAGGGCTATAAGATCTCTAGAGCTGATCGCCCAGAGGGGAGGGGGGGCGGAGTGGCTATTATTTACAAGAATAAGTGGGACCTTCGTAGGGGCGATGTTACTTCCTGGGGAGATTGTGAGACCCTTTACTTTAGCATCCGCTTCTCGGCTCATTTCACGCTGGGAGGCTCCCTGATTTACAGGCCCTCTGGCCCTGCGGGATCCTTCCTCCAAGCTTGTGGTGATGCTGTAATTCCCCGGGCTCTCCGTTTCTCCCATTACATTGTTCTAGGAGATCTCAATATCCATCTTGATCAGGCAGACACTAAGGACTCACTCGACTTCCTGGATGCCTTACACCTGGCCCAACTCTCTCAGTGGGTCAGCCTTCCCACTCACCAGGCGGGTCATATACTGGACCCTATCTGCACCAATTTTCCCATCTTGTTGGAAGATCCGCGTCCGGTTCCATGGTCTGACCATTTTCTAACGTATTTCTCGTGGGAAGTATCTAATGCCGAGCCCTCAGCGCGATCTTACCGTAAACCAGCTTTTGGTAAAATTGATCCACTGAAGTTTAAACAGGCCTTGGATGCCTCCAAGCCCGCCCTTTCGGGGGATCTGGCGGGCCGACTTGCTGGCTTCGCTAGCTGGATTTCTGACGCCGTAGACACGCTAGCTTCGTCCTCTTCACCTAGGCTGTCTAGGGAATCCCCTTCCAAACCTTGGTTTACTCCTGACCCCAAAGTGCTTAAACATCAATGCAAGACTCTTGAGCGTGCGTGGCGTCGCAGTGATTACTGCCCTGTTGCTAAGCTGAAACTTAGACTTAAACAAAAAATCTATTATGGGGCTATAACTCAGGCCAAAAGGCAATTCTACTCAGCTCGCATTGATTCAGCAAAAAACAATGCCAAAGAAATCTTCGCAATCGCTCAGAGTTTTACTTCCCCTACTGCCCAATCTAGCGCGTCTCCACCTACGGACGCCTGGTGCAAAAATCTCTCCAGTTTCTTTTTGGACAAAATTCGCACCATCCAGGCGGCTTTCTCCTCCTGTGACAATTGTACTGGGACAGCTTTGGAGCCATTGCCTGCTGACCCCAATCGCTCCTTGTATGCTTTTAGGCCTGTGGACCTGCCGGATTCTCTCAAAATCCTCAAGGGTTTGAAGTCGGGCTCGCCCTCGGACCCTTGTCCAGCCAGACTGTTGGCAGCAGCTGCAGAGACTATTAATATTGAAGTGAATGGCATCATTAATTTGTCCCTTCAGGAAGCCTGTGTTCCGGAGGCTTGGAAGCAAGCCAAGATTCTGCCTCTTCTAAAAAAGCTGTCGCTTGATCCCCTTAGCCCAAGGAACTATCGCCCCATTTCTCTCCTGCCGGGCTTGGCCAAGGTGTGTGAGAAGGTGGTGAATAAACAACTCACTGAGTTTGTTGAGAAAGCGGGCCTTCTGCATCCGGCCCAGTCAGGGTTTAGTGCCTCCTACAGCACCGAGTCTGCCCTGACGGAGGTTTCGGAGGCCATCCGAGAGTGTCTGGATGCTGGCGGGAGGGCAGCATTAATCCTGCTTGACCTCTCAGCGGCGTTCGACACGGTCCCGCATTCACTGCTCCTGCTCCTTAAGCGTCTTGCCGAAATTGGTGTATCGGGCACTGTTTGGGGCTGGCTCAGATCCTTTTTGGAAGGACGGGTCCAGCAGATCTGGCTTCCTCCATCCTCTTCTTCTCCCCAGTCAGTGACCACTGGAGTCCCCCAGGGGTCCTCCCTTAGCCCCCTTCTCTTCAACATTTATGTTTCACCTCTGATTTATCTGGCAGAGGATCTGGGGGCTAAGGTTATGGCTTACGCGGACGACACACAGCTTCTCTTCACATGGGATAAAAATGCGGACTCAGTCTCTACTGCTCAACACTGGCTGTCTTCTGATTTCAAATGGCTGGCTGCCGCGCAACTCAAGTGCAATGAAGAGAAGTCTGAGATTCTCCTCTTTGGAAAATTCTCCCCAATTTCAGGGAAACTCTGTGGCCACCCGAGTTCCCCCTACCTACTTCTACAGGCAAGTCCGCCAAGAACTTGGGGGTGTGGTTTGATGAGAACCTCTCCTTCCTTACTCAGATCAAAAAGCTTGCCGGCAATTGCTTTGGCCTTCTCAAAACGCTAAGGAAGTTTCTCCCTCTCCTGCCCAGGGCTGCGAAAGAAACAGTAATCTGCGCTCTTATCCTGTCTCGGCTAGATTACGCTAACGCCCTTTATATTGGAATCCCAGGCTATCTGGTGAAGAAGCTCCAGGTGGTGCAGAATGCGACAGCCAGACTTCTTCTTGATATTCCCTCCAGGAATAGCATGAGACATCACTTACGCTCACTGCATTGGCTTTCTGTGGCCAAACGGGTCAAATTTAAATCTTTAGTTATCGCCCATCGCGCTCTTCATGGCCACGGCCCTACTTACTTGCAAAAACGCTTCTCCTTCTATGCTCCTCCGAGACATCTGCGCTCTACGACCCAATGTCTCGCACAGGTTCCTCGTTTTAAATATCAGAGGATAGGTGGCAGCTCTCTTGCCCGGAAAGCTGCTGTTGCTTGGAATGCTCTCCCTTTCACCTTACGGAACATTCAGGATCCGTTGGTTTTCAAGAAGAAGTTGAAAACGTACCTCTTTGTCTAAATTCCAGTCCTCTGCCCCTCTTGGTTTCGCGCCGGGACACTCCTGAGTATCTGTGCGCGCTACAAATAAAAATAACATAACATAACATACACCGCTTTTCGCTCCTGTACGTGATTGAGGGTTTTTATGTTGGTTACCACACCTGACCCTGGTATTACAGGTACAAGTGATCCATTCCCCTTATGATTATTGGCAAAGAGTACCAAGCCAGAGGTGCTCCACATATTCACATACTGCTATGGATAAAGGATGCTCCAAAGTTTGGAACAGACAGTCATGAGTCTGTGTTATCCTTTAAAGAGCAGTATGGGACTTGCGTCATCAAAAGAAGAGTGGTGACAAAATGTTAAGACAACAAGTTCTACAATTTCAAAATCATATGTGGGGTAAATACTGTCGTCAAAAATACAGACCGAAAGGAACCTTATATACAAGATGTAGCTTTGGATTTCCACAACCTGTGATCTCAGATATAAGAGTTAACAGCACATACAACCTCAGAAGGGCAGAAGCTTCAAAATACATCGATGACTACAATCCTGTGATTTTGAAGATGTGGAATACCGATATGGATCTACAGTTTGTTGCAGATAATGCAATTGCTGTTGCTCGTTACTTCACTTCTTATATAATGAAGTCAGAGAAGGCAGAGATGAAGGAAATGTGGGTGTAGATTTCGGCAGAAAAGAGTCTTACAAAGAAATTGTACAGAGGCTTTGTATGGATGAGTTTAGATCTTGCTAACAGTAGTAATAGAGTATTAAAGTATTTTCCTGAAAATACAATATCTTGCACAATTTGAGACAAAGAGTACAAACATTCTGAAGACTGAAGACTAACATGCTGGATACGTACTATCCAAGAAGGAGTCCTTATCTTGGAAGGATGTGTCTATATGAAGTACTTTCAACATTTTACATATAGAAGTAATGTCAGTGAAAACATAGAAGAAGGAACATTTTCTGTCCTTGGATGTGAAGGATGTTTGGTCGGACATAACAAAGGAAATGTAATCAACCGCAGAAAGCTAAGTTCTCAAACTCCGGACAAAAGAGAACTTTTCTATTTAGCACTGTTGCAGTTTTTCAAGCCATGGCGTGCTGAATCCGAGTTACTTGCATACTTTAATTGTCATGAAGACTCATTCAGTGCTGTGAAAGACACCATTGAGTTCTCACTGTTTCCAGTCTATCTTCAAATGTTGAAAGATCAGATTGAACAAGAAGAAACAATTGCTGCTGTGATAGCAAGGTAGAGCTCTCAAAGCAGCCAAAGATCAGCACCTGCAAGTCAAGATCCTCTTGGTCAGCCAATAATTCAAAATTAAGCTGCTATACCTATGAATGAGGTGGAGAATGCAATACAGAAAGCAAGACAGGAAACTATGGAAATTTAACAAATAATACAACTGATTTCAGATGGGAAACACATTTTTTACGAAGTAAAAGATAAAGCAGAACATGGATTCCTGCATGAGAAAAAAGAGTGTGAATGTTCTACATATAGACCAGTTCTACTATATATAAGAGGTCAAGGTGGAACTGGAAAAAACTTCTTGATTAAAGCACTCACAAGTTATCTACAGAAGACTACAGATTGTAATTTGTCGTGTGTAGTAGAAGTTACCCTTCATCGATTGTTAATGCTACCTGTTGAACATGACAACAAATTGGAATACAACAAATTATCTGGGTATGCTTGTCATGAGGTAGCAAAAGTATTGAAAAAATTGAAGCTTTTAATTATTGACAAAGTCAGCATGGTGTCAAACCCAATGCTTGCTTTTATACATTCAAGAATGTAGCAGCTATTAAAACACTGAGTACGACATACTATTTGGTGGAAAAATTTATTAGTTTTTGGAGACCTGCTACAACTAACACCAGTCAAAGGACAACCTGATTTCAAGACACTACTACATAACAAAACAAGGAATTCACTAGGAAGTATTGGAAATGTAAATATTTGGGAAAACTTTCAATACAAAGAGTTAGTAAAAATATGCGCCAAGCATCAGATGTGGATGTGCAATACGGAGATATACTCAAGGACATAAGAGTTGAAGGCCTCACAAAAAAAGGAAAAGCGCATTAGAAGTCTGTCTTATCAAAAATCTGTTCCTATCTAATGTTACAGCTTCTCAACTAATGTATAATTTCATCAAAGAAAACAAGTCTATAGTTTGTTTAAAGCCAAGCCTTCAAGAGTGTTGTAAATTCAATGAATAATTACTATATCTGGAATAAGAAGACATTATAGAAATTAAAGCAACTGATCAAATAGAACATCTGGGAGTTACAGTACTACTGACAGAAAAACTGCAATCAAAATTGGACACTTTGGAGAAATCTGTTTCCAAAACTGCAGGATTAGAGAAACAGTTACGTGTCTGTAGAAATTGTCATGTAATGTTGCGTCGGAATTTAAATGTTGAAAAAGGGCTAGTAAATGGTGCTATCAGTAAAGTTATAAAATGTATAATTACCTAAACAGAAATGAGGAGGAATACTTAGCCATAAAATGTGATGAGGTTGATGAAGTTAAGCAGATTGGTAAATGCGTTGTATGTTTTTTACTCTGGAAAGACTTGTATGTCCAGCGAAAGCAGTTTCCACTGTCTCTAGCGTTTGCTGTAACTATCCACAAATTGCAAGGTTTAAGTATAGATGCAGCTTTTATTAATATTGGTAGTACTGTATTCAAAGAAGGAATGTCATATGTAGCATTGTAAATTAGAACATTGTCCGGTTTGTTTTTAATTGACTTTGATCACGAAAAAATGAGTGCTAATGCTAGCTGTGTCAAGGAGTACAATCGGTTAAGGAGTGTATTTGCTCCTCATTTAGGTCAACATCCAGTTTATTAGAAACGATTAATCTGCCCAAAGTGAAAAATAGCAAAACAGAATATAGATAATAAACAAAAGGCAATACAGAAGGTAAATTCCCAAGAATCAAAGAAAAGGAAACTACTAAATGATGAAGAAATTGTAGGTTACCAATTCAACAACACTACAGGGGTCAACTGCTATGCAAATGTTGTCTTCAATGTACTATTCCATTTGCCAGATTTTGTTACTGAAGTTCAACAAAAAAGAGATAAGGAAATTTCTAAAGCGCTCTATAGTTTGCTGGAACGTTTACAGAGTGATAGAAGTAGAATACATTCTGTTTCAGGATTACGACATCTTATAGATATGTCTACTGGATCAATAGTATTTACTCTCAATATTCAACAAAATGCACAAGAATTTGCTATGGTGATGATAAGGGGTACTGGAGGAAGAAGAAGTAAATATTAGTTACCTTTTTGGATTAAGTTGCAAATGGGACCATGATTGCGAAGATTGTCAATTCACATGCACAACTGTAATCAATTCAGAATTACATCATTGTTGACATCAATAATGACATGCCGACTTGTGTCTTGTTGATTCCCCACAAGAGGTTGACTATCTGTTAAAGCTTTGCTACAGGGCAAAGGTTGTACGTAGTAGGTTCCTACTCTCCTACGGGGCCTTGAGTGACTGGTGGGAGTGGTCTCTGCATCAAATGTTGTGCTTTGGAGTGAAGTCTGAACGTATATTGTAGTTACCCACCCATGTGTGCTTGATTGCCCACAAGCGGTCAGCTATCTGCAAACTGTTCAGTACAGGATGAAGGCTGTGCGTAATAGAGCCTTCACTACCCAAGGTGCTTGTGTAGGTAGAGGGAGTGGGCTCTCCATGGAGCAGTGCAAAAACTGTTTGAAATAGGTACTTTCCTAACCATGTGTGGTTGATTGCCCTTAAGAAGTCGTCTCTGTGCGAAGGATTCAGTACAGAACAAAGGCTGTGTGCAGAGGGGCTTGGCAAGCTACTGGGGATTGGGTGTCTGCATGGAGTGGGTTCTACATGAAAAGATGTTCACAGGACATAGATCATCTGCAGCATAGTTTTGCTCACACGTGTCTGGCTGATTGCCCATATGAGTTCAAAAGTGATCAGTACAGGCGAAGGCAATGTGCCCACAGACACCGCACCTACCACCACAGCCACATGCACAACCCCCACCACCAACTGCATACCCACAGATACTGTACCCACCACCACACCCTCATGCACCACCCCAGCACACCCACAGATACCAAACCCACATGGAACACTACCACCACACCCACAGACACCACACCCACATGCACCACCACATCCACATGCACCACAACCACACCCAGCAGCTCTACAGCACACCCATTCACACACACACACCTTAGAATACACACCCAAAATACTCAAACACCCACATTCAAGCAAACAACAGACATGACATGTGCATGACATACACCAGACCCACAGGCATCTGCACCCTCAACAGACACAAGCACATAAGACATTGCCACTCCCTCTACCTCCCAAACCCAACTCCCTGCCGAACACCCTACCCATTTTCCCATAGATATACTTTTTACCCTTGCCCTAATCCCTTCCAAACCCCAACCCATCCTTAGCAAATCTACCCCTTCCAGTTCCCAACCAGCCCTTCCACATCCCAACCCAACCCACCACTGCCAAATACAAATCTACCCCTTCCACACTGCAACCCAGCCTTCCACATCCCAACCCACCCCTCTCAATCCAAAACCACCCTAACTAAAACCATATGCACCCCTCCCAAAACCAAGCCCCCTCCCAAACCCAAGAGCAACACTTCCAAAACCAGCCCCCCAAACCCAAGGACACCCCTTCCAAACCTAATACCCCCATGTAAGATCTTTGAGGTGCCTGCTCTGCTCACTAGATGCCCTTTCCTGTTGAGATTCCCCATGGCAGTGAATTAGGAGGCAAGCTTTGTTCCACCGCACAACAATGCACAATTTTGCAATTAATGGACTTCCATTTGGCTTTAATATTATTTAGAGAGCCTTATCTCATTTTGTGGAATACATTCATACTTTTGATTTCAGCAAATTAGTCCTGACATTAATTTCCCTTAACAAGTGTTTGATTCCTAGCAATGTTTCTGAGTAAAATGTGAAGTACTTATTTTTATTTATCATGAAGGCAGGTAATACAACAGATTTATTTTTTTACTGTCTACTTTGTCAAGTACATGCACTGGTTAACATAGTATGTGGTGCTCATTTGAATTTAGATGCAGGCATTCATCACAGTAATGGTCACTTGCACCAACTAATTGATGGTACAAATTTTATTTGGATGTGTTACTACAGGTGTGTTTGTTTCACCTTGATTACTGATCAGTATGAAATATTTTGTGACTGTTGAAATTGTATACAGTACAGGACTTGCACTAGACAAGGGAAAATGTTACGTGGATGGATACGTTGAATACTTCTAATTTGTGACTGACATTGATTTTGCAGTTAATTTCGAGGGTAAAGGCACCTTGTTTAGTTCAATTTCTACATCATGTCACATTGCACTTACCCCTATGATGTGTGTTGCATATGTTTTTAATGAGGACATTTTCGAAATTCCTTTAAACACACCTGTATGGTGACTTTTTAACTTTAATTTTTTTTATCCTTTTTGTGTCCATTTTTTGGAAGGCAGCTTGCACAAAATTAATACATACAGTTGTTCATTTAGGTGTGTTTCTTTAATTTTCTTAAACGTCAACATTACAGACATAGGCATTGCACATTGGTATGCTATTGCTTGTGAGAGTTATTTATAAATGTACGAATCCTGTGCAAATGGTAACAGACAAGTCAATGGTTAACAGGAAAAAGTGGAGCTTACAGTTGATTGCGTCCACGACGGTGTTGGTTTTGTTTGTCATCAAGCAGCAGCATCAGCAGCAGGACTTGGAAGATAGTATCCATGGCGGAACAGGAAGTGTGAAAATGAGAAAAGGTGAGTTTCTGCCTTATATCCCTTCCATTCCACCAACTCAGGTGTGGAGGTTTTACCGCCACAGTCAGAGTCGCCGGGAAGGCATCATCATGATTGACCCGGCAGGGAAGTTCGCAGTCCTCCCTCCATCATCTGCTTTTGCCTATCCCACCATCAACACGGTTGAGAATTCCTGGCGGTGACGGCGGGACTGCTGAAGTCTTTTGTTTATGGATCCTCTAACATCTAAATAGGGCGGGCAGACCACCAAGCCGGCAGGCGGGAAGACCAATGAAAAAGTGACAGCCGGACTCGATCCGCCAAGAACTAAATCAGGCCCAAAGTTTTTGGGGTGCATTCTGCTACGGGGTCTTTGGCCTCTAAAGCTTTTTCTTTTGGCGCCAGAATAGAGGATATTCTACATGCGGCTGACTGGTCTTCTGACTCTCCTTTTAAGAGGTTTTATTTTATACCAGTGGTTGATGTTGCTGCAGTGGTAGTCAATAAGCTCTAAACTAACATATTCCTCACCTCTGGTACTGATATAGAATGAAAGATTTCCTAGTTATCGTAATGGAAAATTTCAATTCTATTAAGGACTCTGAGGTGAGGATCATCCCGCCACATGATCAGGGTAGATCATCCCACCCTCTATTCTTCAATATTAGGAAAATGCATTTGTTATCTTTAGTTAAACGTTTGTTATCTATATCTTGTTTCTTAATAATTGTTTTTTTTTAGTTTAAGAGAGAGTTTATTGACTCAAGAAAAAATGCAATACAATATAATGAGAAAATGTTAACATGAGAAAAAATTTGGATGCAAACTGATAAGGCAATAGAGATGAAAAGAGAAGAGGAAACAAAAAGAAGTAAAGGGCAGGGGTAATCAAATGGCAGTACATCATAACTACTGTATACATTTTAGTAAGTAAGCTTCAAAGCAATAAAATGTAAACGGTATAAGGAAGCTGAGCAAAATGGTTAAATAGAGGAAATAACATGAAATATAAATGCATATACATTGAAAAATATTACTCATGGAGGTTTAGGAACTTCTTCAATTCGAGGGTCATGAGTTCGCGAGGTATGCGCAGATGCATCAAGAAAATGGGTAATAGGTAACCATAGAAGGTCTCTTTTAATGGCAAGGGAGATGGGATGTACATATGCCCTGTCTAACCTGTGGTTATAGCAAACTCCATACCACCAAGCACAATAGGAGAGGTTGGAGTTATCTTTCCATACCCTGGTAATCTGTTAGAAGGCAACTGCAAAGAGTAGATCAATGATCTGGAAATCGCGAGCCTGTGAACTCCAATCATCAGAAAGACTACCTAAAAATATGTTAACAAAAGAAAAAGGGACTTGGATATGAAAAATGGTATTAATCTGTGTCCAGACTCGTTTCCAAAAAATGATGCACTTGAGGACATAGGAAAAGCATATGCTTTAGGTCTGCCAGGTTTGCATTACAAGACCAACAAGAGGTGGAAAGAGTAGGGTTCATTTTGTGTAATGAGGTAGGAGTAAATAAAAGTCTGTTGTAGACATAGAACAAAGTTTGGGTGATATTGGCAGCCCGGGAAGATCTTCTAATTTGAATCCAAATCTTGTTCCACGTAGATGTAGAAAAAGAGGATTGAAGATCAGCTTCCCAGAGCAATTCCACTTCAGTTTTATCCCAAAGGTGACAGGGATTGGTAGAGTTGTGATGCTGATGGAGAGAGGGACAGGATGGATAGAGCCTGCGGGGGTGCAGAGGAGGGATGGGCTGTGGAAGTCATGGCTTGATAGGATGTTTGGAGTAGAGAAAGCAAGGAGGTATATTTGGAGAGATATGATGAAGGAAAGGAAAAGCGTGATTGAGCGGAAGAGAAGGGTAGCCAAGTATCTTCATGACGGAGTTGATGAACCCAATGGAGACCTTTAAGATACCAATCTTTCCAAAATAGAACTTTGTTATTTAATTTATTCCTTATTATACCATATGGAGGATTGAAGAAATTTGTCTGAAGGAGAAAGATGGTTGATAAACAAAGGTTTAAGAAGCTTGCAAGAGTTATTAAGTATAGGGAAGGAAAAAGAGATGGGTCGTTGAGAAAAGGATACGGTTTCTTGAAAAGAAAAAGGCTGAAAAAGGACCTTTCAACATCAATCCATAATGGTAGAGAACAAGAATCATCATCTTCTAATAAGAATAGCGAGGTTTGTCTGAGAGAGAATGCATTATGGTAGATCTGGAAGTCTGGGAAGTTAACGCCTCCTAAGAATTTAGGACGTTTAAGTTTATGCAAGGAGATGTGGGGAGTTTTGTTGTTCCATAGAAATTTAGATAATATGGAATATATAGCTTTAAAATGAGAATTGGCAATAGATATAGAGATATTGGAAAGATAAAAAAGAATAACAGGGACTAACATCATTTTAATTGTGTCAAGACGACCCCACCATGATAAAAACAAAGGATTCCACTTAGATGTAGCAGACTTCAAAAAGGATTGGAGTTCTTTTAAATTAACTAGAATAGAATCTTTAATAGAGGGTTTAAACCATAAACCCAGATATTTAATTTTGTCAGTGTTCCATTTGAAGCCGGATGTAGTATAATCTGCAGAAAAGCACAATTTATTTAATGGAAGAATTTCACATTTTTCAATGTTTAACTTGTAACCAGAGACATAGGCGAAGGAAACTACTTCTGATAAAAACGCCGGGAGAGATGATTGCGGTTTGGATAAAAAGAGCAAAATATCATCTGCATAAACCGATAATTTCAATTGATTACAGCCATATTTAAAACTTGTGATTTGGGAATTTAAGTGGATCTCCATTAAGAAAGGCTCTAAGGCAAGAATAAAAAGGAGAGGAGAAAGGGGACAACCTTGTCGTACTCCACGGTGTAGTTGGAAGTATGATGAAAGAAGACCGTTTGAGAGAACAGAAGAAACCTGGGGAAGAGTAGAGTAAAGAAACATAATTTATAAATGTAGGACCAAAACCAAACCAGGATAAAGTAGAGAAAATAAAAGGCCATCCCACTCTATCAAAGGCCTTCTCAGCATCTAGAGAGATAGCTGCCAATGAATCTTTATAGGATCTAGCTTTAGTAAGTACATTGAAAAAGAGTCTAGTATTATCAGAAAGATGTCTGCCTTTAATAAAACCACATTGTTCACGACCAATTAACGAGGGTAGAAATTTCTCTAAGCGAAACGCTAGGATTTTAGCAAAAATCTTATAATCAAGATTAATTAGAGAAATGGGACGATAATTCTTACACAGAGTATGATCTTTGCCGTCTTTAGGTATTAGACATATTAGAGCTTCTTGGAAAGAGCCTCCAGAATTTTTAGATGAAATAAAGAAATGAAATAAGTGATATAATTTGGGAATAAGGAAGAGAAAGAAATGAGAATAAAATTCAATGGTGAAACCATCAGGTCCTGGGGCTTTACCCCGCTTAATAGTACGAATTGCATTGCTAATATCAGATTCCTTAATGTCGTCATCTAACATCGAAAAGTCTAAATCTGGAGAGGAGGGTGGAAGAGAGATATTGAGAGATTGCATCGGAAGAAACAGGATTGTCAGGAGTGTAAAGAGATTGAAAAAAGTGTGTGAATTCCGACAAAATATCCTCATTTTTATAACGCATACGATTATTGGAGTCAAGGATAGAACTGATTCTAGTACGTTCTTTCTTAATTTTTAAATAATTGGCTAGAAGCTTCCCTGCCTTATTCTGACCGCCATAATACTTGGCTGAGGATTTAAGGAGAAATGAATTGGCATTGTCTGTGGAAAGTTTGTTGAATTGAAATTTAGCACGAACAAGATCCTCCAGACAAGACTTAGAGCCAGAGATAGTGAAGGAGGATTCTAAATGCTTAATTTGCGTCGTAAGATGTTGTAATTTAGAGAGGGAAGATTTCTTGCGACGGGATACAAAAGAAATAATAAAGTCTCTGGAGGCTGCCTTAAAAGAGTCCCAAACAATTTGTGGAGAGATAGAAGGGGATTCATTTTTAGTAAAGAAAGTAGTACCAAATGATTCAAATTGTTGGGGAAAATTAGGGTCTAGAAGAAGAGCGTTATTAAATCTCCACCTTCTGGTGCCTTGTGTAGGAGAAGAGATATCAAGACTTAAGATAACCGGTGCCTGATCAGAAATTAGAATAGAACCAATGTCAGATTGTAAGATATGTTGGGTGAGTGATTGTGAGGTAAAAAGGTAGTCAATGCGAGAATGTGAAGAATGTGCTGTGGAAAAGAAAGTATATTCTAAAAGGGTAGGGTTACATAAGCGCCATGAATCTACTAATGACCTTTGTTGAATAGTGGATGTAAATTGGGAGAACAGAGTGGACGGAATGAATTTAGAGGTGGATTTACGATCAATAATCGGATCTATAACCATATTGCAGTCACCTCCAACTAATAAGTACTCATCTTGAAAAGACATTAATTTGGATAAAATAGTGGCCCAAAAAGTGACATCTGGAGCAGTAAGAGCATAAAGGTTAAAAAGAGTCATGGGGATATTATTAAGTAAAATTGAGACAGAAACCCATCTACCCGAGGTATCCGATTCTTGAGTAATAACCTTCAAATCAAGACGTTTATGACATAAAATGATAACACCATTGCGATGACCTGTACCTGGGGATGCAAAAACTTTACCAACCCATAATCTTTTAAGTTTAAGAATTTCTTTCTCTACAACATGAGTCTCTTGTAACAAAGCTATATCACATTGTAAATTAGACAAATGGGAAAGAACTCTCTGACGTTTGATCGGGGAACCTAAACCTTTAACGTTCCATGAGACAACTTTTAACGACATTTATAAGAAATGGAACAATAGAAACAATGCATAGTAATCAATATAACAATTGAAATTCGAAGAGCAGTGAAATATATCAATGAATAGTACAATAAATCTGCAGCTATACCAGATAATAATAAATTGCTTAGGAAGAGAAACAGGAATGTAGTTATGAAACAGAGTATAGATCCGAAGGAGAAAAGGAAAGTAACAGAAAAAGGAAAAAAAGAAAAGAAAGAGAAAGAGGAAAAAGAAAGAGGAAAGTGAGGAAAAGGGCATCATTAAGCAACAAGGAGATTCAGAAGTAAGGGAAGAAAGATGAAGAAAATACAATGAAGAGAGAAAGATAAATACATCGAAGAACGACAGCAAGGTAGAAGATTCAAAAACATACTGACTTACTACAAATAACATAAAAGGATGAGGGTGGTGAAGCCACATAGGGAAAATGGCACAGTTGACCGGACGACTCAGGGCGGATCAGGGAAGGAGGACATCACCCAGAACAGACCAGGGAGAACATAGATCACATATGCAAATCTACTGCACCTAGCGGATAAAAAAGATAGAGAACATGAATCAATGAGAAATACATATTATGGTATATTAACATAACATGAAAGAGGTTGAGAGATAAAATTACAAAATGTTTAGATGTGAAAAGCACAAAGAGACATAAGAAGGCAACAATTAAACAGGGACAAAACGAGATGTATCCATATCATTTTCACGGCATTGGTCCAAGAATATCTGGAGCAGAGCAGGATCTTCATAAGTCGTCGTTTTATTCCGGTATGTAACTTTGAAGAGGCAGGGGTGGAAAAGTCCATATCGAGCATTGAGAGTACGAAGAGCTGGTCGCATAGCAAGGAATTTCTTCCGGCGATCTGCTGTTGTCTTGGCATAGTCCTGAGCAAAAAAGAGGGTGGAGTTCTGCCAGGAGATACGATCTTTTGATTTAGCAGATTGTAAGACCCTTAATAAGTCAGTATACTCTAAAAAATAAATAATGACTCCTCTAGGTTTGAACGAAGAGGATGCTGTAGTTGGATTCCGACCCAAACGATGAGCTCGTTGGATGTTCAAGGCAGGAGACAAAGGGAGACCAAGGACCTGTGGAAGAAAGGTTTTGAAGAAAGAGATGGGATCTGAACCCTCCAAACCTTCCACCAGGCCATAAATGTGTAGATTATTGCGAGGGCTGCGATTTTCTAAATTTTCCACCTGTTTCTGGAGAAATAGAACATCAGATTGTACAGCGGGTACTTGATGGACTACAATTGGACAGAATCTATTCGTCGTTCCATTTGAATGATCCTATTGTCCATAGTAGACCATTTGTCATCTAAGGATTGAAGACATCTGTTTGTCTCTTCCATATATGGACGAAGAGCACGTATCTCCTCAAACAACACCTCCATAGTGTCTGGTGTAGGAGATGAGGGAGGCTACGGAGGATTCATTTTAACTCGTTTACTGGTAGTGGTAGGTACTTTTGGAGCCAGAGTAGTTGGGGAGAGTGCGGTATGAGCTAACAATGCCAGAGCGTCCACCTGAGGTGACGACGTAGGATTTTCAGTTTTGTCCATATTGGTTGAGAGAATAGAGTAGGGATTATGGTCTGCCAAAGAGGAAAAAGGGACAGGGGGACCAACAGCACTGCATCGAGATTTCATTCTCGCCATACAATTGCAATTAGTAAAGTAACGCTGTCTGCCTCAAGTAATTTTTCTACAAAGAAATCACAATGCGCATATATTTGAGGAGAAAAGAAAAAAAAAATGTCTGAGAAAAAACAAGTAACTCACTAATTAAGCATAGAGAATGTCAAGAGGAGGCAGTTCTGTGAAGAGGAGGACCAGCAGATATCACATTTCTCCCATAAAATGCCAGTGAGAACAGACAGGGTACAAAAAGCTCATTTTCCAGAATGAGGGTCAAGTGAAGGCTTTAACATATCTCCAGCATTAAAAACTGCATATTTGAAAAGTAAAATGCAGGGTTATATAGTAAATAAATGCCCCTGAAAGAAAACACTCTTCATTGAGAGAGCGCTAAGGCAACGGGCGTCTGGAAACACAAAATGGCGGCCACGAGATGAGGAAAAATACATTGATCGCGCTTATCTTCAAAAGTGCTCACCAACGCCGCAGAAAGGACTCAAATGATGGCGGAGTGTGTCCCTTCATATTTCCGGTCTACAGGAAGCAGCAAAGAGAGAGAAAGTCCGCCAGGTGAGCCGCACTTCTCCCGAGCCATCACGGAGCTCAGTCAAGCAGCAGCCATCTTCGGCTGGCGCCAAGCCACGCCCCCTTTCTTAATAATTGTTGAAGGATAAATATAGCTATTGCTAGTTTTTTCCTGGAAATCTTTTTTTTATGTTTTAATTGATTTTTTCAACGTTGAATCATGCAGTTGGGACAAGAGAATCCCTGGACAGGTAATGTTGAGATCAAACTTTAATGTAAACAGACGGCAGTTAGTGGAAATACTACTCCAAACACAGGGTATACAGCTTGTACAGTGTTATCGTGTTCTCAAGTCCAGCAATGACATGTATGCAAACATATAACCTCAAAAGTGAATGCCAATAACTGGGAGATAGTAGGGGGCAGGATTACAAAGGGTAGGCATCTGCATATCAAGTAGGTATGGCAGGTCAGAGCTGGGAAAGATTTTAAAAGAGTTTCAGAGGACAGTGCTGGCAGGCTAGGATGGGGGTCGGGTGTATGTCGTATGATCAGCAGAAGTGAAGATGATGATAGAGGATCTGTAGGCATGCACGGGTGCAGTCTGATCATGGGGAGGAAGCGCATGTGTGCGGGGGCACAAGGCAGTGTTTTCCTGTCTAGATTTGTGCTAAGATGAATTTCTCCGCCTTAAATATATTTTGGTATGCTGAATATGTATTTTTTTTCAAGATAACCTACAAATTTTTCATTGCTTTCTTAGGTAATGATTCACTAAAAAGTTAGTGATATATGGATCGTTGGTGTCCAGATGTGCTTTGATCGGCCAATTTAAAAGGGAACTGGTCAATCCTAATTCCCTTGCCACAACAAGAAGATAAAGTCATGGCAGCCGATACAGGACTCAGGGACATGGTCACTGCGTCCTGAATATGAATTATAAAAACATTAGAGGGAGCAGGTTGGGCACATCCTGACCCCCAAGGGCATGCGAGGGTGTCCCAACAGGACCCTCCTTTGATTGGCTGGCTTCATGTTGCGACAGCCATTACATAACTAGTGGACATGGTCCCCATTGAAATGCATTGCAGTAAAAGCCTGTTTTTGAGGGTCATAAAAAGGAACACATATGGAGGGTATGATAACAGATTTTAGTCACAATACAAATCATTTCTTGGTGGTACCGTACTAAGTTTAGGAATTGTGGTGTTTTCTAAAGTGATTTAGTCTGTGAAAACTGATAATTCACTGCTAGGATTTGATTAACTATGAGAGAAAGCAGTTTTCTCTTATAAGTTTTCATAGAAGTTAAGGAAGGTGCTCAAGAAGCTAAAACGACAACACGTTTTCTATAAGTTCCTTCTATCTTTCTCAGCCACGTGGGAACTAAGCCTGATATTCTGATAAAATGTGTACTTCCAATAACAGCTTATGAGGTGATTCCTCAGTGTTCTACTGCAGCTTCACCACAGGCTTCTAATGAACAATTAACATACTGCATTTATGAAAAAAGTGTGGCACATCTGAACGCCATCTTAACGGAATCAAAGCTGTAAAACCGAAAGCATTTCATACAGAGGTTACTGAGTAAATTGACAAAATGAGGGGTTTCTTTTTGTCAAAGAAATTATGGTTAGTGCTTAAGAAAGCTAAAATGAGGACACATTTTCTATAAATCATCACATATCTTTATCATTGATGGCAGAAAAAGTCTATTATGTTGAGTTAAACATGTATTTCCAAAACCAGCAGAAGCCTGATAGTTTATTGCTCATTGTTCTACTGCAGCTACATCACAGGGTTCTAATGTAAAACTAGAATACTAACATTATGTATTTATGAAAAAAGTGTGGTACACCTAAATTCCATCTTGATGGACTCAAATCGGCACAACTGAAAGCATATCCTTTAGAAATGAACTGAATAAGGGGTTTTATTTTGTCATAGAAATTATGGCTAGTGTTCTAGAAAGCTAAAATATGGATATTTCCTCATCAATGCCAGAAAAAGTCTTGTATGCTAAGTGAAACATACTTCCAACAGAACAGCAGCCTGTCACTTGATTCCTCAGTGTTCTACTGCAGCTTCACCACAAAGTTCTAATGAACAAGTAGAGTGCTGCTATTTAGTGTTCTAAAGAAAAGTGAGGCACTCCTGAACACCATTTCGTTGAAATAGAAGCTGTTGTCTTTAAAACCTTTCTCTAGGAGCCAGCTGAAGCAAATGAGCACCAAGATGTTAATCGGCTTATAAACGTGGGGGAAGGTATGGACTTTTAGTAATTTGAGACATAATGTATTTTTAAAGGGGCTAAAAATAGTTAAAGAGGGAGACGTGTGCTCATCTATTTACTCACCCTACCCATTTTCCCAGTTGCTTGACAGCTCCCTAATTTTAAAATAGTTAAACCTTTGGTAGACAGACTTTATATGCAGCAGTGGTTGGCCGGCTGCAGAGGCTAAGCTCTGTGAACAACCCTTGCTACTTTCTTTGTACGCAGATGTGGTTGGGTTCCGGCTGAGGGTCAACCCCGACTGCGCACAAACAAAGGCTGTGCACTGTTCGAGGGGGGGGGAGTAGGTGTCAGTGGAGGCCCTGCGGCCAAACTCAGCTGTGCCTGGCCTAAGGCCTTGCGCAGTGGTGTCAGGTGCTGGCAGTGGGTTGGACGCTGGGCCCATTTAGAATATGATCACATTTTTCAAAAGTTTTTATTCATGCATAATTAATTAAAACCGTTCCACTCGAATATTAAATGCAAATTTTGCACTTTTTCATTCAAATCAGTGAAAGGCAAATCAAAAAGTTTAAAATAGAGTGTTAAAACTGCTCTATTTCACTCAGGGCTCGTAGTAACTAATTAACCGAACCTTCAGAAAATGCAATGAATATTATTACTAAACAAATAGTTCCATTGGGTGCCTTTCGAAATGTCTTTATTTTGTGTGGTCAATCGGTGCAATTTGTTCCTCCTTTGATGTGTTTGTCACGTCTATTGAGACTGGCCCTGTTACATACATTATTTAGCTTCAGGCCGTTTATTTTACGTGCGCTGCACTATTTCGTTTGTTTGGATGTGCACAGCTCCCATGCGGCTTCCTCCGATTTGTGCGGCTGCCTCCGCTTTGTTTTTCAGCAATGCATTCAGCCTCTAATAGGTCATATTAGCAGTGTAAAATGCACAGCCATTAAGGGAGCTTGCTCTTGCGTTCCTGAATATGGAAAAGAAAACATGAGACGCGCTGTACTTTTGCAACCTTTCATTTGCTTGGGTACTTTAATGTGAGCTGCTTTCTGCGTTCCCCTGCTCCCACTCCAGCAGATTAGTAGCTTGGTTTTCTCTGTGTCTCTCTCCTTCAGAGAGTTTGTGCTTCCTGGCACACAGGCGCCTTTCTGTGGGCTATCAGGCTCGGCTCCCCACCTCTGCGCCTCTGCCCCGCCTGTCCACTCAACACACACAGACACACACACACACGCAGGGGAGGTGTGCCCCTTTCACCTCCAGCAGGTGCTTCCCAACAGTGCCCTCTTCTCTATTCTTAGTGTGCAGACCAGTTCTCTTCATTGCTGCCTAAAGCGCCTACATCATTCAACGCTCTGTGCCTCCTGTCATTTTACAACCACTTAGGCGCTGCACATGAGGGGTTCGCTAGAGGTGGGTGAGCCAGCAAATGCACAAACCGAGCCAGGAGCCAAGCCCGGCTCTGAGAGCACTAACACCACCCAAGACATAAAAAGAATTTGCTTGCAAATCACGCAAAGAATGGACAATACTGTGCAATTTAGAGGGCTCACGGAGGCTGGGGTCTGCCAGTGCTCTGTAGCGAGAGACAGGACACTCCTCCCTGGGCCTATGCCAAATGTATGCACATCATCCCCCCTTATCAGCGAGTCAACTCAGTGCAAGCAAGAGGGAGGGGGAGAGGAGTGGAGCACACACTGAGCAAGAAATAAACTGCTGTAACCCCAAGCTGCTGCTCCTCCTTCTTGAAGGCACACACTGTCCCGGCGGGCGTGGCTTGACCGCCAGAGAAAATGGCGGCACCTGAGTAGAGCTCCGCGGGGCGGCTCGGTCGTACTACACGATGTTTCCGCTCCAACTTCAAACGGAGGCATTCCTAGGGCTACGGATGTTGCCCTGAGCACGACGACGCTTTTGGCGGGCCACGCTGCACTTCCTGAACGTGGAATACTTGCTTTGAGGTTTCTCCCTCGCAACGGTTGCTGTCGTGGCCGCCATTTTAATTATGACGACGCTGTTGAGGTAAAAGCAAGTGAACAGACTGTAATGGCTTTTCGTTTTATGGGCCCCCCTATACTACTTTCTTTGCTGTTTCTGCTCCAGGAGAAAAGAATGAGTTTTTAGCACGCCTCTACATTGTTCTTTTGTTTACTTTAAAGAATAGGTCTTTCCTGCTTCAGGATATGGATATATACGTCCGCCATTTTGAATATACTTTTTCCTCATATTATTGTGGATGTACAATGGAGATGGAAGGATAGCCACTTCTTTAATTTAGCTTATGCTTGTCAAGATTTTGGCTTCCCCTTTGATACATGTTGCATCTCTTGGCTTTTTTACACCTGCTTTATGACTTGCTATTCGGAACAGTGTACCTACCTGCATATTCTGTCACTGGCGCCTGTTCTTATGTCTTCAGTGTGACCATTGTGAGCGCTTTCAACTTATCCTAGAGTTTTGGAACTGGTATACTTGCTCGAGACTGCGCCTGCCTTTGGGGACTTTGTAGCAACTATATCTCCTTGTGTTTTATATGGGAAGATTGAGGAGAGTAAGCTCTTCCCTGGCTCGTCCCACACAGGTGTTCATCAAACATTCTACACTTTTTTCAAAATATTCTAAAATGGAGGATTCTCTGGCATCGATATCGAAGGGCTACTCCTCTTCGATACCTGCTCCTGTTGCTGCAGGAAAGGCTTTCACGAAGCGTAAAAAAAAAGACCCGCCTTTGCCACAGAAACCATCCTCTCCTGTTTCACTAGACATGTTATTGGAGGAAATTCAGCTCGCTACGACCATTTATGGAGGACACTACTGCCAAATTACAATTCCTCACTGAAAATTGGTCAGCGATGAATGAAAGACTTACTGTGGTTGAACGTAATGTGTCCTTGCTCGGACTTACTGATAGTAAAGTTGATTCTCTTCAGTCTCAAGTCAATTTGCTCCAGAGACAGGTGGAGGATCTTGAAAATAGAAATAGGCGCAATAATTTACGCATTTATGGACTGGCGGAAGGCACGGAAGGCAATGATCCTCTTACATTTTTTTAATCTTTCATTCCAAAGATTTTAAATATGCCAACAGAAATCTCTCTTAATATCCAACGTGCCCACCGCCTAGGTCGACAGCAAACCTCTTCTAGCAGTTCAAGGCGACCCAGAGGTGTTATTTTATATTTTTTTAGAGTATACTGACTTACTCAAGGTTCTTTCAGCAGCCAGGTCAATCAAACACATTGTTTGGTCTGGTAGTACTATATATTTTTCTCAAGACTACGCTAAAAATACAGCCGACAGACGCAAGGAGTTTCCCAACTTGAGACCTGATCTCAGATCCCTTGGAGCTCGATATGGTCTCTTTCACCCTTGTCTATTTAAAGTGACTTACAAGAACAGAACCACGACTTATGAAGACCCGATCAAATTGAAAAGCTTTATTAACTCCTGCAAGATAGAAACAATGGATTTTTCGGGATCGTCTTCTTCTCAGTCTGTATAAAGCTGTAGGATCTTTTGGATCCTTTCTGTTTTTCTCTTGAATTTAACAAGTATATTTTTCCTCCTAGAACAATGTTGGTTATCATAACGATGTTTTATTAGATTTATTACCACTTGTAACATGGTTATTTCTCTTGACTAACTATTTTTTCTTCCCTTACAGGTTCGTCCCTACTTGTTCCTGTCTGTCCTCATTCGTCTTTTATGAGCAGTGGTTCCTCCCTGTCCTCCCCTTCGACATGCTTGGGTGTCCCATCTTCCCACGTGGCCTTCCCCCACCCTCAACTGGATCCTTTGGTATGTTTTTAGCTTTTGTCCTCTTTGTTTTGTTTGTTCTTCCCTTTTCCCTTTTTCCTTATTGTTCCTTTATACGATATCCTTAAGTATACTGTCTTTGTTCTATTATGTTTCGTGTTTTCATTTGAACTATTCTTTGTTAAGATTTGCATATATTTTTATCAATCTTACACATGACTTCGTGGTTGTTGCAGATGTTCTCTGTTATTGGATGACTTACCTAGATCACTCTCTTCTTTATACATTCATGTCATTGCTTTCATGTCTTTGAAAATTGTGTCATGGAATGTTAGAGGTTTGAACTCCCCATTAAGCGATAACGTGTTTTAACACATTTATCCAAGTTAGAAGCGGACATTGCTCTTCTACAAGAGTTTCATTTAACGGCAGATGAGTCTTTAAAATTAAGAAGAAATTGGGTGGGTGAGGTTTTCTTTTCCCCAGGAGATGGTAAACGTAATGGTGTGGTGACACTCTGCCATAAATTGATTTCTGCTAAACTAATTTCTCAACCATCTGATAATGATGGAAGATGGCTCTATACTAGATTACAAATTGGGAATGCTCCGGTTTCTTTGCTTAATGTCTATGCTCCCACCAATGGCCACCCTTCTTTTTGGTCTTCCTTATCCCAACAAATTTCATCCTGTATTGACGATAATTTTATACTTGCTGAAGATTGCAATCAAATTGTCGATCCATTCATAGACCGTAATTCATTAGTTTCTTTTAAACCACAACGGTCTCATAAAATTTTTCTGGATGTCATACAGCAATATAAGCTTATTGACTCTTGGAGGATTTGCAATCCTGCTACAAGAGAATATACTTTTTATTCTCCTTCCCACCAATCACAATCTCGAATTGACCACTTTTTTGTGTCTCATAATATAGTTCAATCCTTGAGAGGCGCAGATATTGGGACAATTTTAATATCTAATCATGCCCCTATCTCCATTCAATTGGATATTTTGTCAAAATCTAACAAACCCAGGAGGTGGCGTTTAAACAACTCCCTCCTTTTAGATCCTGCTCTTAATTCCTCTTTTATTTCCTTTTTTAATGAATATTTTTCTTTAAATCAGACCGACACTTTACCATTTTCTTTTATTTGGGATGCATTTAAAGCAGCTGCCAGCGATTTTGTTATGGGTTTTGTGTCTAAAAAACGTAGAACTTCACGTGAAACTACTAAATATCTCTTGACAAAAATAAAGAAATTGGAGCATTCGTATTATTCTTGGAAGTCCAAAGAATGTTTATCTCAACTTATTGAGGCTAAACTTCAATTTAATAAAGATTCTACGGATAATGCTTCACTCTATTTGTTAAAGTCTAGTGCAAAATTTTATGGAGGTCAGAACAAGGCCGGTAAACTCTTGGCAAATTATTTAAAGGTTAAAAATAACAAGCTTGATATTGAATCAATTTTTGATAAGCATGATACATTGAGATTTAAAGATTCGGACATACTGAATGAGTTCATCCTCTTTTACAAAGATCTATACACACCAGAATGCACACCCTCAAAGTTGGATATCTCTCAATTCCTCTCAGATATTCATCGTAACTTTGATTCTCAAATAGATTTTACTCCTTTAGAATCGGACATTTCACGTCAAGAGCTCCTCAATGCGTTGCTGACACTCAAGAAGACAAGGCTCCAGGACCTGATGGGTTTACAGTAGAATTTTTTGTCCACTTCTCTACTTTGCTCCTTCCCAAGTTACATGCCCTTTTTAATTCTTTTTTACAACAAGGCAATTCCTCGGGCTCTTTCTCAGAAGCATTAATCTGTTTAATTCCAAAAGATAGAAAAGACTTGAAATACTGTAAAAATTATAGGACTATCTCTTTGGTCAACATTGACTACAAAATCTTTTCCAAATCCTTGGCAATGCGTTTGGAGTCCTTTTGCCTCAACTGTTAGGTACTGAGCAGTCTGGTTTTATAAAGGGACGCCTGATCTCAGATAATACTCGCCTATTTTTTGACATCCTTTCTAAATCCTCTCATTTAGCTCACTCCCTAGCAGCTATAGCCCTGGATGCGGAGAAGGCATTCGATCGTGTCAATTGGCCTTATCTTTTTCAAGTCCTTAAGTGGTTTGGTTTTGGTTCAAAGATCATATCTCTGATTTTACTTCTATATTCTAATCCCCGAGCTGCTGTTTTTGCCAATGGTAATACATCCTCTTATTTTGATCTGGGAAGAGGTGTACGTCAGGGCTGCCCATTATCCCCACTCCTCTTTAATTTAGCTTTAGAACCCTTTTTATGCAAACTACGTCAAAATAAGGATATTCAAGGCTTCAATGTTAATGATAAACAAATTAAATTGGCAGCTTACGCTGATGATATATTATTATTTATTTCCGACCCGCAAGTCTCTATTCATGCCTTTTTAAAGGAGGTGGAATTATTTGCTTCTGTCTCTGGTTATAAATTAAATAAGGATAAATGCGAAATATTACCTCTAACTAAATATACTTTCAAAGAAGATTTTGCTGTTTCCAATTTTACTTGGAATTCCAAACATATAAAATTTTGGGATTACTTTTTGCTCCCTCCATTCCAACAACACTCTTTGTGTTTAGAAAGTTGCATATAGAGAATCTCTACATTAACTTCCAAATGGCACCCTCTTTATTTATCATGGTGGGGGCGTCTCAACACCATTAAAATGATGCTCTCTCCTATAGTGTTGTATACAATTTCTAACATTCCAGTTTCTATACCCTCAAAATATTTTAAGAAAATCAATTCCATACTGTCATCATTTCTATGGAGTGCTAAAAAACCTTGTATGTCTCTACTACGACTCCCAAAACCAAAATCAGAATGTGGCACTAATTTTCCTGACTTTCCCACTCATCACAAATTCTTCCTACTTCGTCAATCCTTGAGATGGCTTTCTGACATTCAAATAGGCTGCCCCTTGTGGTTGGAGCTTGAAAGTTCTTATATGTCTCCTTTTTCTTTTACAGAATATCTTTCCTTTACTCGTAAACCACAATCTGTTTCCACCTCTATTCTCAAACACTCCTGTAAGCTTTTAGAACCTAACACGAAATCTCCTCCCTCAGATGTACAGTCCTTTCTTAACTCCACTATTTGGCATAATGATTTCTTGCCGATCCGGGGTAAGCCTTTTTATTGGAAAACATGGAGACAGAAAGGTTTAATGTGGGTTCATCAACTTTTTATTCACAGTGAAATTATGTCCTTTTCGCAGGCTAGTCGTCTTTTTGACTTCCACCTTCCTATCAATCTAAATTTATACTCTTAAGACAAGCATTATTGAATGCCTATTCTCAAGTCTTGTCTCTCAATCGCCCCACATCACACTCAACCACTAAGTTACATACATTTTTACACTCGTGTCCTAAAGCAGCTACTATTTACACTTACCTTCGCACTTTGCACACTAATAGGGAGAAAACCAAGGTAGAACTGTCCTGGGAAGAGGACTTTGGAATGGAGTGGCCAATCCCCTTTGGAAAAAAATATGGTCTAAAATTAGAAAATCTTCAAGAGCAGCAAACACCACACAGACATTATTTTTATTTATAACAGACTTTTATTACATCCGGTTGTTCTACATAAGAGACACTCTAGTGTCCCTGATACCTGTTGGACAAGTACATCCCCGTCTGCTGATTTGAAACATATGCTCTTTACATGCTCACATGTCCATACCTTCTGGAGCAACGTCTGGTCTCAAATTAATTTGATTTTTGGTACTAAAATACCTTTTTCTATTGTACATGTATTTTTAGGAAGTGTCTCACCTACTTGGGATAATCATATTCTTAATGTCAAGATTGTGGACTTGTTAATAGCTGTTGCCTTTCAGCAAATTACCAAGTATTGGAAAGATTTATCCAAGCTGTCCTTTCAGGCTTGGTGGTATGCCGTGTGTTATAATCATCGATTGGATACAGCTTTGGTTCATCCTATTCACCTAGCCACGAAACGCTTATTTTTGTGGGCACCAGTCACAAGATATATTGCTGCGACTGCTAGACTATCTTTTTCCAGGTCTCCTATCCAACAGGAAGTGGCTCAACCTCCGTGACATTCCTTAAAGTATTATAACATTACTACACATCTTTTACATTTCATTTATGTTTATTTTTCAACAAGGCTATAATGTTTTATGGAAGATGTGAATTTTTCTGTCTATATATTCAGACATTCAAGTTCAGTCATGTGTATTTGATACTTTTACTTATACAAAGTTTTATCTAACGTTTAGTTACCTTCTTATATGATTCTTTTGTAATTAATTCATTACTGTACATTTTTACTTTATGTTTTCTCAGTAAACTCTTTTTTGAACTGAAAAAAGGCACACACCGTCCCAAGGACAGACACAACAGAAGGAAATTGAATCCACAGAGTGGTACACTCAGAGATTTTAACCATGTACATTTGCATGTGTGTTTTTATGTGTGCTTCAATGTAATCTAGTTTGTAAATTTCTGAGCTTCTTGGAATACGTAAGTGGAATAGTGTTGTAGATTGTGCTACCCTGTATCTATGTGCCTAACTTAATCAGTACATGTTTTTGTGCTTCCATTTATCAGTGTATCTATGTTTTGCACGTGTGTGCACTTCTCTTTAAATTGTGCATGTGTATGCTTACCTGAATCACTGTCTATGTGCCCGTGATTCTGTGTACCAATGTGTGTGTAGGCTTCTCACCTCTGTGGATATGCTTTCTGAACCCGTGCTCCCCTTTATCAGTGTGTGTGAGTGTGTATATGCTTCTCTGCATCAGTGTGTCTCTGTGAGGGTGTGCGTACTTCCTTGTATATTTGTGCCTCTGTGTCTTCTTCCCTGTGTGTGTGTTTATGACCTTTGTGCGTGAGAGTGCCGAGGGGGCTAGGGAAGAATCGGTTCTATGTCACACTAAGCTTGTTGCAGAAAGACAGCAGCGGCTTGGGTAGAGTCAGTCATCTGTTGGGCCGGTCTCTTTCAGAAAGGTGAAGAGACAGCCTTATTACATGGTAAGTTTAACACAGGACTGCCACCCCCAGACATTTTTGCCTTTTAAAGGTGGGTTTAAGTTACATAACTGATTCCCAGGGTGTACGGGGTGTGCAGGGGCAGGTCTCAATCACACCAGTCATCCTGTAGTGCAAGGTTTTAGCCACACCTTCCAATGGTCCATTGTAATCTGATAGATGATTTCATATATCACGACAGCACCAAAAATCCAAAACATTACTATCTACAACTAGTCAGGGTAACTGATAACTAAGACTAGATTTACTTTTCACTGCCATATTGACCTGACCCCTGTCCAAATGCCTACTGGTGCCCTGACCCATCATTTGCTTTGTGGAATTTGAAATGGTCATTCAGAGTTTTACTTCTCAATCTTGCCATTTTGGAATCCTGAACATTTAAATTCAAGTAATCAAATTTGTCCAAAGTCCACAAGGATCTCATGTTATCATCTGTTCCTTACAAGTGCATCCGGTTGAGTTTGCCTCTACCCGCACCTGCCCTTGCTGTCACGTCTGCAGTGCCCTTCATACTCAGACTGTGCCCCTCATGTTGCATTGGCAAAGACTCCCTAGAATGTCTTGAGGTTATTTAGAGGGCACAAGGGGGCCAGAAAAGGCTCGGACCTCCCAGGTACACACTTAAGAGTACACACTCAGGCCAGTTTAGGACATACAAGGTTTGCTGGAAGCCAGTGGCCCCCCAAAGTGGAAAAGTCAGACATCTTGCGATCTCTGGCTCTATGTGCTTTCTAGCTAGAGTTCTCCAATTCCCCTGAACTGTGAGTAGCATACCAGGTACTCCTTCCACTCATTACCAGCATCCAGGGTGAAACCTGAACTTTCACATTCTATTAGATGTGTGTGATTTATTTTTGGTGAGACTTGCCCGTTTGCCCACACCTGACTAAGATGCAATCGACAATCCAGAGTGGCGCACTTTCTATCTCTCTCTCTCTTTCTCACACGCTTACCCTTGTTTTACCCAAGAGGCATCAAAGGCTTTTGAGTATTATCTTAAGTTTTGGTCATTTGTCTCATTTGGTATAGGAGATTGGTGTTTAGCATCAGGATGCTAAGCCTTGTCCCCATTACTACTCTGTAATCATAACTCCCTGTTAAGCTGTCATGTGCCATCATGAGAAAGTGATGTCACTGATGCTGTCAATGGTGATTGGATATCTGATGCCAAAAGTGATTTCTGCATGTTAATGAGAGAGTAATATGAAGTTTAAATTTGCTGGGACACCTTTATTGAAATACTTCAAACAAAAAAGAATGCTACGGAGCAAGAGGAATGGAATATAGTATGTTTTAAAGGCACAAATCCCTTTACGATTTAGCACAACCATAGAAGTTCACCTGCATTGGACTTGGAACAGTCTTTTTCTTATCAGCTGGGAAGAGTAGAGTGGGACTGTGTTAGAATTGGGCCCCTAGTTGGTAGAGGTATGGACCCTGTCCAAGTAGGGACCATAGTCCTATTCAGGGTAAGCTCGATAAACACTAAAACACAGAGCGGCCAAGCTTATTCAAAGAGGCAATGTGTAAAGTATTTGTGCAACACACACAGTAACACAATGAAAACACCACAATAAAACTCCATACAGGTTTAGAGAACTAGACAATAATTTTATGAGTAAAACAAGACCAAATGATGAAAATCCAATAAGTAGACCCTGAATTAAGATTTATTTAAAGATTTAATCAAAATTTAGTGCTTAGAGTCAAATAGCACTTAGGGGTTATTTGAGGTCGCGCTGGACTGGAGTAAATCCAAAGTTCAGGCTGACCGCGATGGAGGGCAGACCGGCCCCAGGACTCACGCAGGTCCCGCTGAAAAAGTATCTTGGATGGAGCAAAGTTTCGACATCTAAGTCTTGATGTGTCAGCTCCGATCCGGGCAGGGAATGAAGAACCCCTTTATGATGCAGGCCCTGCGGCGACATCTAGTCACGCTGTCCGTCGAAACAATGTTGTCAGTCAGCTCCTGAATCGGTGTTGAAGGGCATGTGTCAGTTCTGATCAGCGCTGAAAAAGTATCTTGGATGGAGCAAAGTTTCGACATCTAAGTCTTGATGTGTCAGCTCCGATCCGGGCAGGGAATGAAGAACCCCTTTATGATGCAGGCCCTGCGGCGACATCTAGTCACGCTGTCCGTCGAAACAATGTTGTCAGTCAGCTCCTGAATCGGTGTTGAAGGGCATGTGTCAGTTCTGATCAGCGGAATGTTGTCACTGTGTCGATTTTGATGCTTCTGGACAGCAGAAATCACCTTTCAAGGACCCAGGACTGGATTGGCACCAATTGGCAGGGCTGGACTCACAGATGCAGAATCCAGGTGCTGTTGCAGAGTTGAAGGATATCTTTGGTGGCCCAGAGGCTTTCAAACAGGGGGCAAGCCAGCAAGCGCTTGGAGTTATTCTGGGTTCTAGTGAGGTGGATCCAGTCCTTATCCTCAGCAGGGCAGAGATCAGCAGACAGCAGGGCAGCACAGCAGAGAAAAAAAGCAGTTTTCCAGAGCAGGTCCCTTTTCACCCCAGCCCTGTCTGCCAGCTTATCTGTACACAGGTCCCCTTTCAATCCAGCCCTGTCTGCATGGTTATCTGTTGGGGGTAATCAGCCCTTTGTGTAGGAAACAGGACACTGCCTATTCAGGTGTAAGTGCCAACTGCCCCTTCACTTCCTGCACAGGAAAAGCTGTCAGAATGCAGATGAGTTCTCCGTCTCACCCACCCTTCCTGTGTTTGTGGCTGTCTAGAGGGAATGCACAAAGTGTAGCTGTCACCCACACCAAACGTGTATTGGAGAGAGGCTGCAGAAATACAGAGCTAAGTAAAGAGCAGAGAAATGTCCACTTTCTAACAGTAAACAAACAGTGGGAGGAGTACACCCAGGAGACAACTCAATGGGTGTACTCCTCCCACTGTTTGTTTACTTTGCTTTAAGGGGACCAGGAGTATTCCCTTCCAACTCGTGAAAAACCCTTTCTCTCTCCTGTGCTTTTTGTACACTTTCTAACAGTGGCATTTCTAAAATAGTAATGTTAAATCCATCTTTACCACTATTGAGGATTTCTCATTACTAGTCCAAAGATATGAAAGATGATGCAGCTACTCCTTTCTAATCATGAATTACAGCTTAAAAGTGTATTAAGGAATTCCTAATGCTAGCCTTTGAGAGGAGTAGGCCTTACAGTAGTGAAAAACTAATTTAGCTGTTTGTCACTACCAGGACATGTAAAACTTAAAAGTACATGTCCTACCCTTTACTTACACAGCACTCTGCCATTAGGGCTACCTAGGGCCTACCTTAGGGATGACATATGTAATAAAAGGGGAGTTTAAGGCTTGGCAAGTGGTTTTAAATGCCAGGCCCCAGTGGCAGTAGACTGTACACATAGACCTGGCAATGGCAGCCTGAGACAGGTTTGAAAGGCTACTTGTGTGGGAGGCACAACCAGTGCTGCAGGCCCACTAGTAGCATTTAGATTACTCTCCCGGGGTACAGGGTATACAACTTTAAAAGGGAGTTATAAGTAAACTAAATATGACAATCATGTATACACCAATGTTTAGGGGAGAAACACATGCACTTTAGCACTGGTTAGCAGTGGTAAACTGCTCAGAGTCCTAAGGCCAACAAATAAATACAGCAAAAAGAAGAGGTAAGCATACAAGAAGTTTGGGGGAAGACCACCCTAAGGATGACAGGTCTAACAGACTGGATCTAGTCTCAGGAAAGGTCTGTGCAGCAGCAGTTAGGAAAGGTTGTGTGAATGCCTCCAGTAAGGTTAAGAGGGTTGTCTGTTCAATCCATCTGCCTCTTTTTATTATCATCGGTCACCCATTGCAGACTGAGCTATCTTATTTTAGGAGTTCAGTGTGCACTCGTATGCTGCCTATTTTCTCATTTGCTAAACTCGATGCAATTAATTCTGTAAAGACGCAGTGGGAATTAAATCACTGTCAGCACAGGTAGGATTCACTTAGGGAGAAGAGAGAATGTGTTGTAGTGTTAGATTTGTAGTGAAACACAGGTAATGATCTTTAATATGGGATAGTATGTCCAGTACAATGCAATAAACTTTTCACATGATGCCCTGCCAGTGGATCAACATTTTTGAATGTGTCTATGGTTAGACATATTTAATGCCTTTGCCAGGATCATGGCATCCTAAATGTATACTTAGAACCCTTGTGAGGATTGGAGATGCTCAAAGAGTAAGACACTTGTGAGACTGAGGGGTTATCAAATTCCCAACATGATCCTGGATGAGCATGGATCCAATGATGTTATCAACCACATTATTTGAGAATTCATCTATGACATCACTTGCATGGCCATGAGAAGGGCATTGAGAGAAGTAATAGGGGAGCAGCTCACCAGAAGTAACACTTGATAATATGTTTTTTGTTTTGACCGGTAACCATAACAGCACTTCGACTGAAGTTGTTTTAGGCAAAGTCTGTGTTTTTAAATAAAATGTAGTATTTGGTCTTCTGGATAAATCATAACCTCCGCATAACAACGTTTTTCTTTCAGTAAATGCACAGTATACCCAGTATAACAGAAAATCAATTGAACAAATGAAGAAAAAGCAAAATGATAAAAGTCTGTTTGCAATTTCTAAAAATAGATTTTTTATTCATTATCATGATTTGAAGAAATTGAAACTCTTCCAACACATCAGAGAATACACACAGGTGAAAAGCCATTCACTTGTACTGAATGTGGAAAGAGTTTCAATAATTCCTCAACACTGGTTACTCACCAATGAGTTCACACCGGGGAGAAACCATATAAATTTAATGAATGTGGTCTAAGTTTCAGCCGCTCATCAACACGGATAACATATCAGAGAATACACACAGGTGAAAAACCCTATGCATGCAATGAATGTGGGAAGAATTTTAGTCGATCAACACATTTAAAAATGCACAAAATAACACACACAGGTGAAAAAACGTATAAATGTACAGAATGTGGGAAGAGTTTCAACAGTTCATCAGCCTTCACTTAACATTTTAGAATACACACAGGAGAAAAGCCATATGCATGCACTAATTGTGAAAAATGTTTCAGTGATTTATCATCCATGATCAAACATCAGCATGCACATTCTACATTCAAACCTTTTAATTGCACTGAATGCAGGAAACATTTTAGCCAATCATCATGTCTTCTTACTCACCAGAGGACGCACACTGGAGAGAAGCCATACAAATGTGGTGAATGTGGCAAGAGTTTCAACCGAGCATCTACACTTACTACCCATGTGCAAATACACACAGGGGAAAAACCATATGCATGTAGTGATTGTGGGAAGCACTTTCTCCAGCCATCAATCCTAAAGATACACCAAAGATTATATTCAAGAGAAAAAACATACAGATGTAATGAATGTGGAAAATGCTTCAGATTGACAACATATCTAATGACCCACTTGCAAATACACACTCGGGAGAAACCGTATTCCTGTAGTGAATGTGGTTACCATTTTTGTTAGCCATCACATCTGACCACACATCAGAGACTAATGCATGTGGGTTTGAATAATATCCACCTTAAGAGCTTGTAAACCGGCTCTAGTTAAATGCTTTTCCATCAGATGTTGTGATCTTTATCAGGCAGAACCTATCTTTAACTACAATATCCTGATGACTTTGTTTGTTCCCTTCTTGGGTTAGCCTGTTTGTTATAGAAAATGATTGTTTTGTTTGTTGTACTAATAGTGTCACTTACACAGAATACTTTTGGTTAAACATTGCCAATTCAGAGATCAAATGATCCTCTTTTATAATTATATATTATCTTTGTGCACCACTTGTCCTGTAGTTTTACAGAACCCATTTATAACACTAGATTTTCTTCCAGGAACACCATGCTGAGTGTACTAATTAGAGTGAAGACCAGCCCTAATGAGCCTGTGATAACTCAGTTGATTGTCATTTACATAAAGTGGGGATGGAAGACAGATCCACTGATGTACTGCTGCCACCAAGTCTTCTCTGAAGCTAATAGATCTACTGATGTACTTCTGCCACCAAGTATATACTCTGAAGATGGTTCTAGCTTGGTTAATGTCTGGCATTGTCCATCATCTGTCCATAGAAATGTACTGCATTAAGGGTACTAGTAGTTGTGTTTTGTGGTAAGTAATGATGCTCTGCAATAAAAGAATGTTGTTTGAGTGAAACACAAAGTCTTAACGTGAATTCCTCTTGACGCGGTAACCATTGTAGCACTGATCATATTTGTTTCATTCATTTTGGGGATTTAAGGACACATTTAGGGATCAGTGGGATGGTAGTGCTGCTATGAATTGGTGGAGCTCCTGCCCTGCCAAACTCATGGTTCCCATCTCATTTAGAGTTGAGGGGAACCACAGAGTTTCCAGGAGGAAAGTCCCAGCTGGCTCTGCTAGCATAAAACCTTGACGCAGTGTGAAATCCACCACGGAGCCTCCGGGTCACTGTGACGGTCGCCCTACCATATTTGGTGTTGACCTTCATCGAAGTTTCCTGCACATGACTGCATGGCAGTGCTTGGAATGAAAAACAAACTAGGGCCCTAATGTATAGAAAGAGATTCCTGTGCATCAGGGTCATTGATTTTTTTGTTTTACTGAAACAAGTCCCACTTTTAGAGTTTGTTTCAGTAAAACAAAGCATTTCCTGTGCAGAGCTAAAAACACGTCACTTTCTCTCCAAGCTGCTCTGCCCTCAGTACATCTGTTGTACTGATAGATGCACTGGAGACATAGATATTTCAGCCAGAGAGCCGGGATGTCTCATTATGGTCAGTGGGGGAGGGGTGTGGTTGATGGTCTACCAGGAGAGCAGAGCTTCCTCACACCTTGTGTGCTGGTGAGTCTCCCGCCCAATTAATGACCCCCCTAAATCTATCAGATTCATCAGTGACCCTTTATGGTCAATTAAGACTTGCACCTTGGTTCCCCAGTATTGTATCTTTTATAGATTCACATGCTTGAATCTTCCCCTTCGTCATGGTGGGAGTCCCAAGGTAACAGTAAAATAGCAGTATTAAAACTTCAACATTCAAATGCCCATAGGAATTCACTAGCTTTTAGCAACCTAATAACATTGTTATAAAACATCCAAACTCCAACCAATCAGAGCGTAGACCATAGAGTCTCCTTCCCCTGCAGGGCCACCATACCTCAGATTTCTTACTGCACGTTGTGTGTTAGGAGTCTCCCTGAGTTCTGCTCAGCCACAGTGCTTCTACTGTTGCCCTTTTGAACTTCCAGCTAGCTGTTCATCTCTTCACTTCACATTTCTTCTGAGGTACAGGCTAGGAGTATCTATTTTTCCTTCATAATGTCAGAGTCTAAAAAGGGTTGTTTAGGCCCTGTAAGACTTGTGTAAAGTCAAGACTATATTCTGAGGACCCACATAAAGAGTGTCTTTACTGCCTGTATCCAGACCACAAGCCAAGAGAATGAAAGTACTGTTGTACTTTCTCCACAAAAACTCTCAAAGACCGTGAAGGTAGGCTGCTTCTCTGGCTGCAAAGGAAAAAAGCAGCAAAAGGCTCTGACTCTGAGGCTGAGGAGAAGCCTCATACCTCCTCCAGGAAGAGAAAAGAAGATGGGTCTTCCTCTTCGCTTAAGGACCCTAAGAAATCCAGATCTCAAAGTAAGGAGAGGATTGAGGAGAAAAGAGCCAAGAAAGACCAGCCTGGTCCTTCTTCTTCTCACCAGAAGTCTGGCTCTGCTCCCCCATCAACGCCTCATACTCCTTCCAGAGATCTCCATCTATTGCCTCTGTCTCTACTGGAACTGGCGCTCCGTCGACAGTTTCGTTAGCGATGGCTACAACGCCAATGGTCAAGACAACGACGGTGACTGCGTTGACAACGGCAGTGGTGGTGTCACCGTCGTCAGCTGCAGTTAGACCGTCTCCATTGGCTAAGGCTTCACCGTCGATGGTTTAGCAGGTTCGTTCACCATTGGTGACTCTTCAACCGCCACACTCGGTTGTGCTGTTGACTATCCCGTCGATGACCCCGTCGACAAGGGAAAAAGTCAGGCTACTTCTGAAGCCGATGCCTCGCCTTCTGCAGGACTTTTCAGAGATTTCTTTATTACCACCTACGTGTCTCCTGGATTTCTAGGAGTCTGAAGATGATGGTCCTTATGGTCCTGCATACAGTCCTTAACAACTCAGGGTTAAGTGCCAGGACTCGTAGGAAGAAGAGGCAATGGATGATTTGTCTACTTATTTGGAGGGGGACTTTTCTTTCTGGGATATAGGGCGTCCCATTTCTCAGTGTTTGGACGCATTTCAAGAGCACTACCCTTATGAGGAACAGGAAGAACAAGCTCAAGAACCCTACATTAATATCCCTGTGTCATTGGCAACTGAACTTCGGTTAATGCTGAATGATTATTACAAAGGTTTCCTGAAGTGAACTCTGCCCGCAGCCGCCTCCTGTTCATGGGGCTTCCACTCCTGTATCGCTGGCTGTACCCCAATTGCAGAAGAGCAACACTGTTCTGCCACCTGTGGAAATTCCTTCCCAAAGTCAGGATGACAATGACCAGAAACTAGAGGAAGGGGAATTTCAGTTAGACCAGGATGTCCATGATGAGTGGGACGACTGTGGCGCCTACTCAACCTTCTCCTACTCCGCCTCTAGCCGCCTCTCCACCTGCAGATATCAGCAGGTTCCACAATCTCCTGAAACGTGCTTCTACCCGCTTTGATCTTTCTATCTCTGCCAAGCAGACGGAGTGCTTTTTATGCGATTTTAAGCCTACAATGCAGCGCTCTTCTTGATCCATTCCTATTGTAGACTTCCTATGGCAAGAGGGCCTGAAGTTGATGAAGACGCCATCTTCTATACCTGCGGTGGTGTCGAAATTGGACAAAAAGTACAGAGCGCCTGAGGACTCTCCTGCGTGCCTGACTGGTCACCCTCGACCTGATTCGGTCATTATGCAAGTGGCTCAAAGGAGATCGAAGAACTTTTCCTATCCGTGTGCGGCTCCACCTGACAAGGAAGGGCGCCGATTGGACAACATCGGCGAAAGGTTCTCCGCTCTGGCGGCCACTGCCATCAGGGCCTCCAACGCCATGGCTATCCTCGGGAGGTATGACCGTAAGATGTAGTCCAAAATATCTGCCTTGCTGGAGTTTCTTCCTGAGGATAAGAAGAAAGAAGCGAAGGAGGCGCTGTCGGAAGGAGAGAGAGCCTTTCCGAGATGATTGATGTGGCTGTGGACATTTAATCGATGACCTTCAGGCAGATGGCGGGAGCAGCTGTATTGAGACGGCAGGGGTGGCTGAAAGCTTCAACATTCCCCCCGGAGGTTCAGGCCAAAGTATTAGACATGCCTTTTGACTGCAAATTTCTCTTTGATAAACGTATGGATGAAGCACTGCAGTTGATCAAATCGGATACTGAGAAGGATAAATCTTTGACTAATCTGCAGCAGAAGAAGTTAGCTTCCATCCGGGGAAGAGGCAGAGGTCAATATCTCTCTCGCCCCCAGCTTCAGAAGCGTTTCCAGCCATATTGTCAACAGGGGTTTTGTGCTCAGTAGACTTCGCAGCCCTTTCGGCAAACCTCAACACCAGCCTACACTAAAGCAGCGGCATGTCAACGCCCACCATCAGGAGGAAGGGTTCACGACTGCTACCATAGTCCCATTTCAATTTGGCCCTGCTTGCTCCAAATTCTTCAGTCAATGGAAGCTTATATCTTCTGACAAATGGGTGTTAGACGTATTTCGCCATGGTCACACCCTGAAATTTGTTCAACAGCACCCGAATTTGCCTCCACAAAGAACTTCCCATCATTATCTCCAAGTCATCAAGAGGGGAGTCCAATTGCTCCTCGCCAAGCAGGCAATTGAAGAGGTGCCACCCGATCAGCGCAATCTGGAGTTCTATTCTCACTTCTTCTTAATAAAGAAAAAGATGGGAAAATGGAGGCAGATAATGGATCTCAGTTCATCAAATCTCAACACTTCAGAATGTGGTCGCTCCAGGAAATTCTGCTTCTCATGGATGCGGGGGACTATATGTCCTCTCTGGATCTTCTGGACATGTATTTTCATGTTCCCATTCATCCAAAACATCGCAGTTTTCTCAGGTTCGAGGTGGCAGGATGCCATTATCAATTCAGCGTACTACCTTTCGGGTTAAAGTCCGCTCCAAGAGTCTTCACCAAGTGCTTGGCTCCAGTGGTGGCCTTTCTACCGCGAGCCGGTCACCAGGTATTCCCTTATCTGGATGACTTGTTAGTCAAGCGCCCATCGCTCCAGGCTGCCAGAAGATCGACAGACGCCTGTGTTTGACTCTTTTGCTTCCTGGGGCTCAGAATCAACCAGGAAAAGTCCTCTCTGACTCCTTCCAGGTTGATAGTATGTAGGACCAACTCTGGACACCACGCTTTCGAAAGCCTTCCCCACAAAAGAAAGGATCTTACGACTCCAGAAGACAGTGCGGGGTCTGTCCGCAAAAAAATGCGTTTCAGTAAGGACATACAAGTCAATGCTAGGGATGATGTCATCCTGTATTTCGCTGATTCCACACTGTCGCCTAAGGATGAGACTTCTTCAGGAGCAGCTTGATGCTCAATGGATTCAGTCTCGAGGCTCATTCGAGGAAATCATTTCAATCACACCGGTAATGATTTCAGCAATTTCTTGGTGGACAGACAGAGACAATCTCTATCAAGGTCTTTCTTTCCTCACGACAAAACCAAAGTTGGTAATGACGTCGAACGCTTCCATGGATGGGTGGGGTGCCCACCTTCAAGAATTGCAGATCCACGGAAGGTGGCTGGCTCAGGAAGCACAGTGTCACATAAAGCTCTTGGAACTGAAAGCAGTTTTTCTGGGCCTTCAAGCATTCCTGCCAAGAATCAGGAAGTCGTTGATCCTGATTCGCACGGACAACACTACCACCATGTTCTATCTGCTGAAGCAAGGTGGGACAAGATCTCAGGCCCTCTCAATCCTGGCTCAGCAGATCTGGGAATGGCTGATAGTCCACGGAATATCAATACAGGTTCAGCATGTGCCAGGAGTCGAAAATGATTGGGCCGATTCCCTCAGCAGGGACACCAAGCAGTGTCACAAGTGGGAACTAAATGACAAACAGCTACAAAGTGTTTTTCGCTGCTGGGGGTTTCCAACCCTAGATCTGTTTGCTATGTCACACAGCAAAAAATGCAGATTCTACGCTAGCAGATTTCCTCAGCCATGCTCTGTAGGAAACGCCTTCCACTTCTCTTGGGAGGGAACGTTTGCCTACGCATTCCCTCCATTTCCTCTCATTCCAAAGGTTCTGCAAAAGATCAAACGAGTCATCCTAATCGCCCGGCATGGGCGCGACAATACTGGTTCACAGAGCTGTATCGCCTATCTAGGTCTTCTCCAATCCTGTTCCAGCCAAAAGAAAATCTTCTCTCCATGACCCAGGACCCAGTGGACCATCCTCAAATCTGCACACTACACTTGTCGACTTGGCTCCTCATCACACAAAATCCAGACAACTAGCGATTTCTGTGGAATGTCAGGCAATACTACAGAAAGCCAGAGGTCCTTCTACGATCAAATGATACTCGGCTTAGTGGAAAAGATTTTATATATGGTGTGCCGCGCACTCTTGCGATCCTCTCTTGGTGCACAGTCTAAATATCGAGTTTTAAATATCGACCTACAGTAATATCGAGTTTTAAATATCGTAGGGACAGAATATCGAAATCAAGAATATCGACGACCAGAATATCGACCTGAAGGTAAGAAATATCATTTTTGTTAATATCGAAGTTAGTAATATCGATAGCAAAAATATCGATGTTACTAATATCGATATTTATATTAGTGTTATGTATTTTATTATGTATTTTATATGTATGTGTTATATATTTTTCGTTAAGTATTGTACTGATTTTTAAATATATATATAAAAATTTTAGAAGTTAGTAATGTTTTTTTAAGTAAATTATGTGTTTTAGTACCGTAGCGGGTTGTGGGTTTATAGGAGAATAGGGTGGGAAGTAATTTAATTATAGTAAATTAATGAATCATTTATAGGAATTATTAATTATTTTTAATTACATTTTGCGTTTTAGTTCTGTAGCGGGTTGTGGGTTTATAGGGGAATAGGGTGGGAAGTAATTTAATTGTAATTAAGTAATTATTTATTTTTATTTATTGGTATTCATAATTATTTAATTGTTAAATACTTATTAATTGGTAATTAATTTTTATTAATTGGTAATTCATTTTTATTAATTGATTAATTGGTAATTTTATTAAGTGTATTAATTTATTATTGGAGTGGGTTGTGAGTTTATAGGGGAATAGGGTGGGAAGTAATTTATTTCTAATTAAGTAATTATTGATTTTATTGTTGGGTATTGATAATTAATTTATTGTTAATTTATTATTAATTGGTAATTAATTTTTATTAATTTTTATTTTTGGGTATTTATCATTAATTTATTGTTAATTAATTATTAATTGGTAATTACTTTTTAATAATTATTATTTTTGGTATTGAAAATTAATTTATTGTTAATTAATTTGTATTTGGTGATTAATTTTTATTAATTATTATTTATTGGTATTTATCGTTAACTTATTGTTAATTAATTATTAATTGGCAATAACTTTTAATAATTATTATGTTTTGGTATTGGAAATTAATTTATTGTTAATTAATTTGTATTTGGTAATTAATTTTTATTAATTATTATTTATTGGTATTTATCATTAATTTATTGTTAATTAATTATTAATTGGTAATTATTTTTTATTAATCATTTATTGGTATTGATAATTAATTTAGTGTTATTTAATAATTAAATCATTATTTATTTTAAAAAAATGTTTTACTTATAAGTATGTTATTTTTAACCCCTACGCTATCCAACACTTTCCCTACTGTTGCACTCACTGGAGTGGGAATAGAAATTTTTACCCCTACGCTATCCCACACTTTCCTGAATGTTGCACTCACTGGAGTCTGAATAGTAATTATTACCCCTACGCTATCCAACACTTTCCCTACTGTTGCACTCACTGGAGTGGGAATAGTAATTTTTACCCCTACGCTATCCAACACTTTCCCGAATGTTGCACTCACTGGAGTGGGAATAGTAATTATTACCCCTACGCTATCCAACACTTTCCCTACTGTTGCACTCACTGGAGTGGGAATAGTAATTTTTACCCCTACGATATCCAACACTTTCCCTACTGTTGCACTCTCTGGAGTGGGAATAGTAATTTTTACCCCTATGCTATCCCACACTTTCCCTACCGTTGCACTCTCTGGAGTGGGAATAGTAATTTTTACATCTACGCTATCCAACACTTTCCCTACTGTTGCACTCACTGGAGTGGGAATAGTAATTTTGACCCCTACGCTATCCCACACTTTCCCTTCTGTTGCACTCTCTGGAGTGGGAATAGTAATTTTTACCTCTACGCTATCCCACACTTTCCCTACTGTTGCACTCACTGGAGTGGGAATAGTAATTTGTACCCCTACGCTATCCAACACCTTCCCTACTGTTGCCCTCATTGGAGTGGGAATAGTAATTTTTACCCCTACGCTATCCCACACTTTCCCTACTGTTGCACTCTCTGGAGTGGGAATAGTAATTTTTACCTCTACGCTATTCCACACTTTCCCTACTGTTGTACTCACTGGAGTGGGAATAGTAATTTTTACCCCGACGCTATCCAACACCTTCCCTACTGTTGCACTCATTGGAGTGGGAATAGTAATTTTAACCCCTACGCTATCCAACATTTACCCTACTGTTGCACTGTTTGGAGTTGGAATAGTAATTTGATTCCCTCCACTATCTAATATTTTTTGTATTATTTTAGCTAATGTAGTATATAATTAATTTTAAAAAGATTAAAAATAATTTTAATTTTTTTAATTTGTTACAAATAATTATTTAAATTTTATTTATATTATTGTTTTATGTGTATAGATGTATTTATAATTTATAAGATTTTTTTAATAATTTATGTTATTAAAATAATTATTAAAACATAATAATAAGTAAGTGTATATATTATATATTATGGGGCCGATTCCGATTCGGGCCGGAAATCTCCCTGACCGAGCCGGACCCGGAGAGATTTCCGACCGAATCGGACCCGTGCAGTCCGACCGAACGAGTACGATGCGCACGTATGCCATCGGACTCGAGTCGGTCGGACTCCCATTGAAGTCAATGGGAGCCTGTCGTACAACGCGTACGCGGGCTCCCATTGACTCAATGGGTGCGATGCGGACAAGTGCACCCCCTACAGCGTGTACGCGGCAAAGCGATTTGCACCGTACACGCACAGGTAGGGGGGACCCACGGGTCCCCCCTGTGTGCGACTCGTGCGGCTACGCGTACAGGGGGGTCCGACACGGACCCCCAAAGTACGGCTACGACAGCTCTTTCGAGCCGGAGTGCGCGGCTCGGTCGGACTGCTCGTGGCGCGCATCGTACTTACCCGGCCGGGGAACGTCTCCATTGCGCGGTGCGTGTCGTGTCCGTGCGAGTCGGTCGGTGCGGTTCGACCCGGGATCGAGTCGGTCGGAGCGGTCAGGACGCCCGGACGAGTCGGTCGGCGAATACGTATCGTACTCGCTCGCCCGGACGCGCATACGGATCGGTCGGGAAATAGGGCTCCGAATCGGATCCGGTTAAGCTGAATCCGATTCGGAGCCCTACCGGCCGAGATCGGAATCGGCCCCTATATGTATATATTTAATGTATTTATAAATTATATATATATTATTTATAATTTTTAAACTTTTTAAAATATTTTTAACTATGTTTATTTTAATTATATGTATTATTTACTTTATTTTACATTATTTTTTTAACTAAAAAACCCCCGATATTTTTAACAACGATATTTTTGACAACGATATTTTTTTCCGATATTTTTGTACTTACCATAATGTAGATAGGATGTCGATATTCTTGACTTCGATATTCTTGCTGCGATATTGTTGTAGGTCGATATTCTGACCTTCGATATTCTGTCAGTGATTCCCTCTCTCATAGCCGCCTGAGGACGTTTTGGCCTATCTCTTGTCTCTCGCCAAAGCTGGTCGGGCGCATGCGTCCATCAAAGTGCACTTAGTGGCAATCTCCAGATACAGACAACGTTCTGGTTGTTTGTGTTTGTGGTCTAACAGACTGATAAATGAGTTCATGAAAGGACTTTTCAGGGCCTACCCTTCAGTGAGACCTCTTCCAGTGCTATGCAATTAAACACTGTCCTGTCGCAGCTTATGAAGTCACCCTTTGAACCAATTTACAAGTGCAACTTGAAGTACCTCTCCTAGAAGATGGCCTCCCTGTTAGCCATCACATCAGCTAGACACATTAGTGAAATTCAGGCCTTCACAGCGACGGAGCCTTACCTGCAGTTCTTTTCAGTTAAAGTAATTCTTCGTACCAATCCTTCTTTTATTCCCAAGGTACCTTCTGCATTTCATCTAAATGAGCCAGTGGTTTTGCGCTCCTTTTCAGCTCCATCTTCGCCAGCTCAGAGAACACTCCATTCTCTGGACATTAAACAATGGTTAGAGTTCTTTTTGCAAAGGACTCAGGGGCATATGTACAACGAGTTAACGCTGCGTTAGTGGCACTTTTCTGCCGCTAATGCGGCAATATTTTTATCGCCCTATTAACAAGCTGTCGCTGTTAGCGACAGCTTTCTGGCGATACCTGCCGCTTTCAGCATTGCCACCCATGTTAGCGATAACTATCGCTAATGACATGCATGTTAGGCGTTCCCATGCAAAAACGCACGCTAACCCCACTTCGCGATATTTACAACGATTGCCCGGACCCGCGATACGTTTAAAAAACAGCCGCTAAAGCCCGTTAGCGGCTGGGACTTAAGACCAGAAAAAAGCTGGTCTTAAAAATGGATATAACCCTCGGGGCCTCATTTCAGCAGGTTTTGTTGCTGGACCGCGCTGCAAGCAATGTTGCTGAGCTGCCCTGCAACAAAACTACAGGGCAGGACTGTGCACCATCAATAAGATAGTGCGCATTCCTGGGCCTCACTCATGAAAAGTGTTGCAGCGCTGCGACAAGACAGCGTTGCAACACTTTTCACTAGCCCCTTCTGGCGACACCACAGATGCGCTGTATTTACTGGACAGCGCTCCATGACGCAAGTAATGACAGATACGTCTGGAATCCTCACGTATCTGTCTGCGCTAAAGTCACCCATTGCTGCAGTCGCGTCACAACCATGACGCAACTCCAGCAATGCATGGGGCCAGCCTATCCCTGTGGCACTGTGTCACCCTTACGCCTGCCATCCTGCAGGCGTAAGGTACTGACGCAGTGCCGTTATTGAGGGCTGCCCGGGTGTCGGTGCAGTTGGAGATCCATCGGTGGCGGCTGTGCACTGCGGTGTCATCGTCTGTAAACATTGGCGGAGTGGTGGTGCTGAGGGAGTTGACGAGACGTACTTCGGTGGCCTTGATCCAGCTGCGAGGGGGGCTATGATGGCGCTGGCGTCCGGTGGGCAAGGTGAAGACGTGATGTATACAATGATGGTCGGTCCAGGAGAGTCCGGTGTTGTGGCTGTAGTTGAAGTTCCCGCTGGCGGAGGTGATGTGCTCGACCTTGTGTCCTGCTATGTGGCTTGTTGCGGTGACTTGCTACTTGCGTCTGATGTTGGGGACCTTCCCCAGGAGGGGGTGGTGTTCTGGTCACTGGGGTTGTCCAGGTGGAACTTGAGTTCACCAAGTAGGATGTCGTCGGTGGATGGGAAAGCCTGGGGTGCAATGAGGTATACAATGCTCTCGGAGAATGGGGGGCCATGGCCCGGGGGGCCTGCACATGAGGGTGCCGCAGAGGATGTGCTTGGGGTTGGTCCGGATCTGGGAGTTGAGGTGGTCCATGGTCCCCGTTGGGTCATTAGAGTGTGTGGTCAGTCGGAGTGTGCTTCTGTAGGTGATGGCAATGCCTCCTCCTGGACGATCGGGGTGGTCCTTGCTGGTGATACTGCAGTCGTCAGTGATGGCGATGTCCGGTCCAGAGCAGAGGTTGATCCTGGCAGGCGAGGTGGCGTCCAGGGCTGATGGCGAGGAGGGTGCTGGCGTCGTAGCGGTGGAGTGTCCAAGAGGAAGGGTGCTTGGCGCTGAGCGTGGTCCAGGGGCAGACGGATGCAGACGGGCTTGCCTATGGCTTGCCTTTGGCATGGGAGACGTCCATTACAACGCAGGCATTACACCGTTAACAACGCAACTCCGACTAAGCTGGTGCCTTTACATCGCATTCGATTACAACGCATTGTGAGATCAGTAATTGGGTAATTTTAAGTTTCTCGGGTGGGTTTGGGTTTCGGATGTTGGATCAGAAATTTGGGGTGTATTCTGGGGTAAAATTTGAAAATTGGGGTGTGTTTTGGGGTCAATTATGAAAATGCGGGTGTGCATTTGGGTCAAATGTGATTTTTAGGGTGTGTTTTGGGGGCTCAAAAAGGAATTTTAGGGTTCACGGTTTGGTTTGTGGTGCAAAGGTTAGTTTTCGGGTTGCACTCACTGAAGTGGGAATAGTAATTTTTACGTCCCCGCTATGCAACACCTTCCCTACTGTTGCAATATGCCTAGTATTAGTATGCATTGGAATGCAATGCCATGTAATGGCATGCGTCGTAACTACGTATGTACCTTTGGCACACGAGTAGTACGCCCGCTGCGCATGGGCGCACATCGGCCACCATTGAGAAGTGCTGGGGGAGGCTGGACAGCTGGGAGGTGGTAAACGCCGCAAAGAACACTGGATGTGGCGTGGACGCGGGGTGTGTGTGTGAGCAGTATTGTAAATATTTTAATAAGGGAAGTCTTACCTCCAAGCCGGGTCCTGTGTCTTCGTTGCTCCTGCTCTCCTGCGTCTGCTTCCAGGAACAGGAAGTAGGCAGCCAGGCTCCCTCCCCTGAGCCCATCACAACGCTGCGATGCGGCGGTGGGATTGGTAATTGGCAACGGGACAAGGCATGCAGCCAGGGGCTGGAGGGGTGGGAATGTTCTCCATGCAGGCTGTAATGCAGCCTGCATTACTGAGCTGAGGAAGTGCGCATGACTGCTTTGGGCGGCCTGAGTGGGCCGACCAAACAGTCATTGCGCACTTGAGTGGGCATGCCAATCCACCCATGCACTGCTCCATGCTTGGAGCAGTCCTACCCACCCTCCCACCCGCAAAGGAAACATAGCACGATTACATCAGTAAGTTATCATCATGTGATGATTGTTCCTCTTCTGCACTGCTTGAAAGCAGTAGGGCGACGCTCTTCCGCCATAGCGGATGAGCCGCCACTGGGGGTGCATCATCTATGTGTGCTAGGCCTGGGTGACTTGACCCCCAGGCGTCCTGCGCTACGTGTCCCACCTTCTCCTTACATGGACATTGACACCGTGGCGCAATCCGCTGAACTCTCTCCAAATCTGTGACTCAGCCAGCAGGAGCCTCAGCCAGGTGTGATTTCACAAGCCTGGGTACAGCAGTCACCGCCAAGTCCGCTGGTGAACCTCCCGATGCAGTTGATGCAGCAGGGCCCCCTTAGGCATGAAGTTGCTGCGCTCCCGCCACACACATTCGGCGCAGCTCAGGGGCCTCACCCTCTGCAGCGTCCGGCCAGCCCAACATCATCTGGCCTGTGATGCAGAGAGGCGGCACCCACCGTTGGTAATCCCCTCCGTGCACCCCGGTGTAGTGGTGGATCGTAGTATGCGATGCAGACCTCCCTACGTTGGGGCGCAGGAGCGCCGCTACTATTAACAGCTCCAAGGTGCGCAAGGCGGTCTTCTCACACAGGTCAGCAACGTGTCTCCAATCGACCTGCCAGACTTCACCACCAGGTACGGGCGATCGTCACACCTCAATGTCTACCGCCATGGCTCATCGACTCCACAGCTCCTCCGCATCCCACTCCAGGCTCCAGACGCAGGTCCAGCGTGGCATCCAGGCTCCAGACGCAGGTCCAGCGAGGCATCCAGGCTCCAGACGCAGGTCCAGCGAGGCATCCAGGCTCCAGACGCAGGTCCAGCGAGGCATCCAGGCTCCAGACGCAGGTCCAGCGAGGCATCCTGACTCTCATCCTGGTTATCCTGGATGTTGGGTGGCTTGCAGGGGTTGTTGATGTGTGCTGCACTTGGCCCTGGCTGCTCCATTCTGCATTTTATTGGTTTTTATGCCTATTTTCTATTGGAGGTTGACTGATAGGCAATTTTTTGCATTAGAGGCAAAAAAACTCACGTTGGGCTGACTAACGTGAGTTTTTTTGCCGCTAATGGGCCTATCGGTAGTTTTCACCCGCTAACGCCGGAATTCCTATCGCCATTGCGCTAATGTTAGCGGCAGTTTTCACCGCGATCCCTGATACTATCGCCATGTAGCGACAGCTTGTTAATACGCCGCTAACATGGCAATAGTTTTCAGTGGTAAGCGGCGATAAAAATACTGCCGCTAACTGGTGTTAGCGATAGTTCTCTCCAGTGCTTGTACATAAGCCCCTCAGTCTTTCTGAAAATCTACTCAGTTACTCATTGCCTTCTCTGTCCCTAGGAAGAGTCAAGCTTTGACGTGGGCGTCTATCGCTCGCTGGGTCTCATTGACTATTCTATGCTGTCATGAGAGGGCTGGCTGACCTCTGGTTTCCAAGGTTGCAGCGCACTCAACACTCAAGGTGGCAGCTTCCTCTGCCCTATTCGCCGGCGTGTCCTTGCCTGATATCTGCAGGGCAGCGATATGGACGAACGTCCATACCTTCACAAAGCATTACTGCCTGGATGCCTGGCAGAAGGCGGATGAAGCAGTTGGTCAAGCTGCTCTGCGACGTCTATTCGCATAAGGTATGATCTTCTTCGTGTCTTTTTCTTCTAAATAGTCTAATAAGTCATTAATATGTTTCAAATATTTTCTAATTTAGGTATATGTCTATATGTATATGTGTACATTGTTATGAGCTCATGTTATATGCTCTTTATGATTATTATTCGTATTTTGGTTTCCGGGTCGCATAGTGGGCTGGTTCACCTTACCCGCCGCCTCTGACCCTTTGGTACTGCTTGCAATTCTGATTCAAGCATGTGAATCTACAAAAGATACAATACTGGAGAAGAAACAAGTTACTTACCTGTACACTGTGGTTCTCCAGTATTGATATATTTTATAGATTCACATGCGACCCTCTCTCCTCCCCTTTTCAGGTTCACCTTCGATACCTCTCTTAATACCTTGTGGTACTCGTGCTCGAAATCTGTGGTATGGCGGCCCTGCAGGGGAAGGAGACTCTATGGTCTACACTCTGATTGATTGTAGTTTGGATGTTTTATAACAATGGTAATAGGTTGCTAAAAGCTAGTGAATTCCTATGGGCATTTGAATGTTGAAGTTTTATTATTGCTATTTTACTGTTACGTGGCACTCCCACCATGACGACGGGGAAGATTCAAGCATGGGAATCTATAAAAGATATCAATACTGGAAAACCACAGTGTACAGGTAAGTAACTTGTTTCTTATGCAAATACCCACAAAATTGACTTCTCTGAAATCTATATTTAAGCCAATGATCTTGACTATGTTAAGCTATCCTCTTTCAATTTGGAGTATGCTGAGGTTTATATTTGCTTCTTATACAAACACATCTCTTCCTTTTCTGCTTGTTTGTCTGTGTTAGACATTAAGGGGCCTATTTACAAACTGCATTTTGTAATAAGTTTAGTAGTACTATAATCCCACTACTAACGTACTACAAAGTGCTGTTCACAAATTTACGTGCAGAAGTGCCGTTGCTGCCTCTCCATCTTTTCTGTGCGGAGATCTCCGCTCTGACTGTAGTCTCTGCACATGAGTATACATGGAGTTGCTGGAATATGGGGACTACTTATGACTAGATGGGAGGGCTTAGGAAGGGATAAAGAGGGGTTTAAGGAGAGACATGAACCCGCCCACAAAGGAGTAAGCCCATTGCTAGTCACAAACTGCACTTCTAAAGATATTACAGCCAAAAAGGTACCCACACCTGTAGTATATTACTCCAACTCAGGGCTGGAGTAAGTCCGACACCACACATGGCCAGCCCCTGGGACTGTAATACCCTCCCATAGACAAAAATGGAGATAGGGACTTAAAATAAATCCCCACAGGAAATAATGTTAAATTAAATTAAATTCATCAAAATAGTTAAAAATAGGAATAAATAGCATTTATTGTTAAATGAAATCGCAAAATAATCTATATTTATTATTTAATTCCATAATATTTTATTAACCTTTTATGAATAAAAAACATTTACCATAAAAAATGTATAATTCATAATTATTTTACTTTTAGTTAATTCAGTACATCAGATATAATAATTATTAAGGCATAATATTTTTTTACTTCAGGTGGGAAGTTATTTTTTAATTTAAACATTATCAAAATAATTTTTATTTAATGTCGTATATTTACATTAATTATTTTTTTAATTTAAAATTACATTAATAGTGCAGCAGCATTTATTTTCTTTTGTTATGCATTCAGAATAAATATATAAAATGTATTTGCATTAAAATTTAACATAGAAATCTGTTTACTATTTTTGTGTGGTAAATAAAATGTTTACTGTTCCCTATTCTTTACCAGAGGAAGACTTCACAGTCAGGGCGGGCATCTCCGTATGATAATTATAGGGAAACGTAAAAAAGTTTATTAAACTTGGAGAAAGCTGCAACAACAAAAAATATTATGGTAAATTTATATTATACATTTCTTTTAAATGTAGATCAAAAATGCTGTAGCACTATTAACTTAATTGTAAATTTAGGGGCTCATTACGATACCCGGCGTAAAAAAATCCGCCAGGCATGGAAGCGGCAAAAATCCGCCCGCACACACCGCCTGAACACCGACCACGCCATTATGAGTACACAAACTGAAAACCGCCATCGGCGGAAAAATCATACAAAATACCGCCCGCCATAGTCCGAGTCGGAGTCAAACCGCCCGCCACGGACGGAAACACGCACGACAACACAACACCGCCCGCCCTCACGGCCGACACACCGCACGTGAAATTACGATCGCACCGCCATGAGCGCGGAAAAACAACAAAAATACCGCCCGCCAGCGCAAACAACGCCGATGAGAATCGACACGGCAGAAGCCATGGCGCCCACGTACCTGCACAGAAACCATCCGCACACAAAACCAATAGCACACAACATGGCCAACAAGTCCACACAGCAAGGCACGCACAAATACACAAGCACAGTACACATCCCGAAAACACCCCCCGGACAAACAAAAAATACAAAGGCCAGAACCCCAGACACAACACACCTGAAAACAACAGACCATGAGGACACACCCACATAGGTGAGTACAAAAGCAGCACTCCCACAGACCACAACCCCTTGCTACATTGCAAACCAGAGAGGAGAGGAGAGGACACAGTGACACAGCAAGGACAGCAGCACACCACAGAAACGCACACATCACAACCACCACCACCACCACCACCACCAAACACCGGCACCACAAACCCCCTGCACATTACACAACACACACCGCACCAGCACCACAAACACCATGGCACCACAAAGGATGCCCAAGTTCACGCCCATGGAGCTGACGGTCATGGTCGACGAGATCATCAAGGTGTACCCACAAATCTATGGGAACATGGTCCAGCACACACCACTAGCCACCAGAAACAGAATGTGGACCCGGATCGTAGACCAGGTCAATGCAGTCGGGACCCTGCCCAGGAACAGAACCGAGATAAACAAACGTTGGAATGACGTAAAGAGCCTGGTCAAGAAGAAGGAGGGCAAAAACAGAGAGCTGGCTGCCGTCACTGGCGGAGGGAATCCCGCGCTCTTTAAGACCTTCAAAGCGTGGGAGGAGAAGGTGCGAGTCGTAATCCATCCGGAGATCCTCGCCGGATTAGCAGGGGAGTGGAGGCTGGTAAGTACAAACTAATGTATACCAGCACACCGCTATGTACACACATGCGCAACCACCATGCCACAGCTCCCAGGGACAAACACCCCCATGTCCAGCACACAATACACAACACATCACACGCACATGCAACAGACACTACCACACACAGGCCAAACCGAACAACTGTAAGATGCGTGGGGACATGTGTACACTAAGCCAGCCACGTAACCACCAACAGGTCCCCAAATATGCCAGAAGCGCCACAACGAGCACCCACCACACCCATGTGTCCGCCACAGCTGCACTAACCGACAAGTAACAGGTAAGTGGCAGGAACACAAAGTGCAGTGGGTGGGACGGTGGACAGCTGAAGTACAACACCCACCAGGCCCCCACTCCCACAGACCAGCAAGGTGGAGCACTCCCCACACCCATGTGTCAGGCACAGCTGCACCAACCGACAAGTAACAGGTAAGTGGCAGGAACACAAAGTGCAGTGGGTGGGACGGTGGACAGCCCAAGTACAACACACACCAGGCCCCAGTCCCACAGCACAGCAAGGAGGAGCATCCCCCACACCCCACACCCACGTGTCAGCCACCGCAGTGCACAACGACAGCCGAAAGGCAGACATCACGGTCCACAGCAATCGGTGTCAGTGGGTGTACAGCCACCCCCACGACCCACTACACCCCCCCACCCCCACAGACCTGCAACATGGAGCACCCCCGCTAAGAGCCATGTGGCATCCAGTACAGTGCATGCACGAACAACTTGCAGGTGGGAAACTGGACAGGGCTGGATTACTGGAGGCATGAGGACCATAACACCACCAACACATGGGACATGTCACGTAGCACACGGACACGCAGCACCGCCCACCGTCACGAACAAGTGAACAATGTGCACACGGACATGAACAGCAGACTCACACCCCACATGACCCATCACAGACATAGCAACACCCAAGGAGCCACGTCTGCATGCACAAGCCACACTGAATATAGTCCCACACGGCAGCCACTGTGCAACTCATCACACACAACCGAAACACCATTGAAGTCCTGTCCATGTAGCCCCTACTGCCTGTCAACCACACACCCCACAACTACGCCTATGTAAGACAAACAACACTAGACGCAACAGAGCGGAACAACAGAAATGCACACGAACACCACTGAACCCATCAAACACACAGACACACCATGCACATACAACATACCATCCATCCCATCCGTCAGCCCCAGTCTCATGAAAGGCATGTCATCCGCACAGCTGCCACACATACAGCAGTCACGCTAAGACACATGCCCATGACCAACCATGTGCCAGAAGTCAATTAAGCGCACGACACACTGTGAGCAACAACACACAACATGGGCCACACCCCCGAGCACTGCAGTGATGCACATGGCACAGGGCAGCACGCACACCAAGGAGATGGGACAACTGCAATACGTTGGCTGGCACACAACTATCACTCACTCATAACGATGCGTCCAATGCCATGTCCAGTAACCACAACAGACAGCAAATATGCAGGGCATGTCAGGCATGCACACACCTCAGACCATGCACTGTCATGCTGCCACAACACATGTCACGTTCGGCACCCATGGCTCACAGCATGTACCCCAAAAGCATATACCCTCCCAAATGCGAATCTGGGGCATGGCCCCCATGTTGCCATATGCGTTCCTAAGCGTTCCATTTGAACTCCAAAAGCAAAGTACAAACCAGACCCAGGATGGGCCAGGAGCCCGCATACACCAGAGTCACAATGAGTAGGGGCAAAGCAACACACCCATCGGCATGGCCAATCCGTCCCATGCCACATGTGCACAGCACACAGTCCCATTGCCTAGCACACACACCTACAGATGCCACAGCCACACACTCGCCTCCGGGAAACCCATGTACGAGATTGCACGAACTGCCAATGTCAGACGACTAATACATACTTCGCCAGGTGCAACACAATAACAAATCTCATTCTCTCCACAGGTGACGAACTGCTGGACGCTGGGGATGGAGACAGCAGCCAGCACAGCCAGCCTACAAGCCCCCAACGAGGACACACGGATCTGGAGGATCTGTCCACCTCTTCGGACACGGACCACCAAGCTGGCCCATCTGGCGTGGCAGGGCCCAGCCGCTCCCCAGGACCCCTCCTACCCACCAACCCATCATCCAGGGATGCTGAACAGTCCCAGTCCCCTGCTGCCACTGTCGTTGCGGCCACACCCACGGTCATTGCGGCCACTACCACTGCCGCAACCGCCACCATCGCCGCACCGACCACCACCGCCTCCACCACCACCACGTCTTCGCTGGCACCAGCCCCAGCGCAGGTGGTGGCCCGGCCGACTGGATCCACCCTGGGAGCCACAGCGAGGACCGTGGTGAGCAATGTGGCTAGTGGGCAGGCCGGTGGCAGCAGGACTGGTAGGAGGAGCAGGGTCAGGGAAACGCCAGCCTCCCCTGTGAGCCATGCCCTGCCTCAAATGGACAGAGTCCTTGGGGCCTATGAAGAGGCCCAATGACAATGGGCCAGGTCTGCTACTGACACGCGGGAGGTGCTGGGGGTGCTGAGGTCCATGGACGCCCATATGGGCCAATTCGTGTCCCGTATGGACCAACTCGTGGACCTCATGGGCCAGCTGGTGGTGGCGGTGGGGTCACAGGCAAGGCCAGCAACACCACCTCCGCCACCACCTGCTAGGGCGCAGGCTCGGGCAGCAGTGTCCACTTCCCCTGCGTCCACAGCCAGTGAGCACACCTCACCCACCACCAGCAGGTCGCCACCACACACCCCCTCCCAAACGTGGAAGGGGCCGTCCGAAGAGGAAACAGATCTCCCGGGAGGACTTCGCACGCTCCAGTCGCAAGTGAGGCAGCCAGCCAGCCTTCCGCCAGCCTTCCTTGACCAGCCACTGCATTGACTTGCTCTACGATCCCACTCCACACAGCCATCTGGATGGCATGTGTGTGTTGGACTATGGACATAGAACCAGTGGGTACACCCTGATCATCACGCAGCCATGACCGACAGCTCATTGTCACTGCACGCACCACTTTTGTCATCACCTTACACACAATCACATGTCACAGTTTGTAATAAATGCACCTTTTTCACTAACTGCTGTTTGTGCCCTGTGTCTTTATTGTACGGAATACAACGGCCACCTTGGGCGGAAAGGCACCTGATGCGTGGCATGGAAATGGAATCCGGAGGGCCTGTAGGGACCTAGGGGTGGGAGACAGAACAGGAGCACATTCAATGAGTGTGTCACACACCCATCACACAGTACATGTCAACAACTACAAGCAATGTACACACATCGCACAGAGCAATAGGGCACAATGCCACAGCCACCAACAGTGGCATACTACCCTGGCCATGGAGCGTTGACACACTGCACGCAGTGAACATACGGCCACCCTGACACAGCACACACACACCTGCATAGATACAGACACATCATCCGTCGTACATGGACACTCACCGTCAAGTGAAGTAGCGGGCGATGAGCTGCTGGCGCACATTCCCAGCTTCCTCCTCTCCGCTGTCCACCTCACTCGAGCTGTCCTGGTCTGCGGGCTGGGGCCCTGGTTGATCTCCGTCATCCACAATGAGGGGGATCTGCTTCCGAATGGCCAGATTGTGCAGCATGCAGCACGCCACCACTATCTGGCACACCTTCTGTGGGGAGTACGCCAGTGCACCCTCGGTGCGGTCCAGGCACCTGAACCTGGACTTGAGGAGGCCAAAGGTACGCTCGACCACACGTCTGGTCCTCCCATGTGCCTCATTGTATCGATCGTCTGCTGGGGTGCGAGGATTCCTCAATGGACTGAGCAGCCATGCCCCATTCGGATACGCAGAGTCACCTGGGTGTGAGGGACACAGAGAACCGTTGCTATTCCAACTGGACAGGGGACAGCATCGCACAACCAGCACGCTACACCACTCCACATACTCACCGACAATACAGCCACGATCCTGTTGCAGATTGGCCATCAGTCGTGGCAAGATGCTGTTGCGCATTATGTGTGCGTCATGGGCCGAGCCTGGAAACTTTGCACACACGTGGGTGATCACCATGTCCGCAAGGCACACCACTTGCACATTCAGGGAGTGCGTGTGCTTCCTGTTGCGGTACAGGTGCTCAGTGGCCTGTGGTGGAACAAGGCCAACATGAGTGCAGTCAATGGCTCCCACGACGTGTGGGATTCTGCCAAGGGCATAGAATGCACCCTTCACTGCCGCCAATTCACGAGCCCTGGGGAATCTGATGTACCTGTTCCGGTACAGCATCATGGCTGCCAGTACATCCCTCAGCACCTTGCTGAACATGGGCTGGGACATCCCTCCTCCACTGCCCACTGTGTGCTGGAATGACCCAGTGGCGAAGAAATGCATGGCGGCCATCACCTTAGCCGTGGGGGTGACAGCAGTCGGATACACCCTGCGGGGACGGAGATGGGGCTCTAACATGGCACACAGTCGATGCAGAGTTGGCCTGTCCAGCCGAAACTTCCTGATTACCTCTGTATCGTCCATGTCCGCCAGCAATTGGTATGGGCGGTCAATGTTCGGTCTCCGCCTGGGTTAAATGGCAGAGGACACATGTCAAAGCAACACGGCACATAGCAATTTCGCATACACATCACTGACATGACTGAGCAAGCACATGAGCCACAGCCCAGCTGTCAAGCTGGGACGGCACGGCCACAATACACTTACACAGGTCTCCCAACAATGGCAATGGCAAGTGAGACATACCACTGCCATGTGCATGCACATGGGGATCTAGGCCCCAATGACTTGCGGGGCGTGCTGATGGGGACTGACTGCATATTCGTCAAGCGGCAACGCCACGGCAACATGAGTGTCTGCTGAGCATGGTACTGCTTCCGAGGCTGGATGAGTATGGCACACGACGACGACGATGTGGGCACGGGCTGAGCGGCCAATACAAGTGGGACCTGTGGCACGAGGGGATATGAGACAGTAGTAGGTGTCAGCACTGCACCCTATGTACAGCACTGTACGGATCACAGCTCCCGAAACATTGACTGGTGTCCACAGTGACAGCCCCATGCCAAGACGGCTGTGTGCTTGCAGTCACACGTCACAGGTGAGAGGTTACATTGCACGTGCCAGGTGGCAGTCGTACATAGTGGGAGCTGGCATGTGTGTGCATGTGTCTCCTGTTCAGGATCCACCAGATGGGCGCTGACTCTGTACTGACCATTGGACACAGCATGTTCCGTGGAAGGCTTGTGTGTGTGGGATGGTGGCACTGGATGTGCCTCCGTTGGGGGGGGCCATGCACAGGGCGGGTACGTCGATGATTGCGCATTGTTGGTCACGGTGGGTGCACCAGCTAAGATGTGTTGCCCTGTGTTCAATTCCTATGTCCGCATGATGATGGACTGTGGATGTGGGCAGACTACACATTGGTCGATGTGCTGTCTATATGCATGTGCCTTCACACCAGGCACAGCTGCCCCTGCACATGTGACCCCTGCTGGACTCGCTGCTGGGTCTGTGGAGCTGATGCACCTTCTGCGCGTGGGGCGGACAGCTCTCCTCACTTCCCTCATTGCGCATGTCATGTCTTTGCCGCAGGTGACATGGATCATGGAGGGCCCACATGTACGCGTGGGTAGGCTACACATGATTGTTCACTGGTCGCCACCCCAGTCAGTGTTTCGAATGGGAAGGTTGTCGTGCTGGTGGTATGTTCGATGTGGCGGATGGGCGGGCCTAGGTGCGGGCTTACATTCCGGACATGGGGGGGTAGTTGGATTGGCGACTAGTTGCAGTACACACGGGACACGTCTCTTCCTTTCCACATCTGGGTCATCCCTTGTACTAACTGACAGTGATACAGTCATCTTCGCCCCAGCCCTCATGTCCTCCCCTCGCCCCCAATATGCATGCTCACCTGCGAGGCTAGCGCTTGCACAGGCAGCCCCAAGCTTGCACCAGAGAGGGCAAGGAGTGTATGTGTGGGTCCAGTTGCACGAGTGGGCTGTCTCAGGGTATGATGTGTGGCGGGACGCCGTCCACCTGCGTGGTGCCCCAAATGGAGACCCGGCCTGCATGGACTATGCATCACAGTCTTCGCCTTCCGGATCCGCCACCTGCGACACCCAGTGGCTGTGGCTGCCCTTGCGGCCATGCCGCGTCCGTCTGTGGCTGATGGCCCACACATTCACTCTTTGGCCTCTCTGGGGAGGGCTCAGGGGTGGTGGCGCACGCGCTTGCACTTAGTCGCAATGGCATGTGTCGTGGTTGGTATGATGGGCAATGGATGGGATGGTGCGAGCCACCTCCCGTGACGTCAGTGCTGCTCGTGCTGTGGTGCGTCCCCCTACACTTCCATTTGACTTTTGCCATGCTGGACGTTGAGGTTCTATTGCCTGCGTGATATGACCAGGAGGAGCGCGAGGAGACCTCTCACACACCATGCTCCACTGCCATCCCGTGCCCTGTATCGCCTGTGCGGATTGACTATGTTGGGGTTACACCTGGTCGACTGGGGCTGTGTGTGCCTTGTCAAGGGGCATGGCGGGCGCACAACAGGATCCAGCTCGTCCACAGAGGGTGGGCTGAGGTGCGCCTGGTACCGCTTTGTACGTGTGCCCGGCTGCTGTGCACACACGTGTTCACTCCCCCGACAGGTGTCCTCTCACAATGCCCAGGGAAGCGGTGGTGTACTGTTCATGAGCCCTCCCAACACGGCGTGCTCCAACTTGGCATGTGCGCATCTACCCGTCGCACCCACCCACCTGAGCACTGCGTCCATACGACTTCACACGACACATGTGTGTCTTCCACAGTAGTGCTACTCATTTGCGTTGACATCCAATACCAGTGGACTACATGGTCATGTCACGACTGCCGTGTACTTCACATACTCTCATCCTCTCTCATTCGTACTTGTGAAATGAGTCAGCGGAGACAGTTCTGGTTTCAAACATTATATTGAGTCTTCTGTCCTCTGTGATGCAGTATAGTGGACACTACTGGCAGCGGAATACATATTGAGGATATACTGAGCATGATTACAAATGGGATAGGGTGTGGGGTTACATCTGCTTGGCCAAGGCTGTGCTAATGTACATTTACGTATAGCTGCGGAGCTGCGGACTTTGACACAGACGGTATACATGTAGCCTACCAGACCGCTCGGCATCATGGGCACAGTCCATCTCAGTTCCATGTGACTGGTTTGCTGCGGTTGTTCCTCATGCACGCGTGCATGTGAGATGAAATCAGGGCATGTGCTTGCGTGCATGCAGCGGCGTGCCACTTGTTGTTGCACTGTGGTGGTTACTGGACATGTCACAGTCACTGGGGTCGTGTTGTTGTTGTATGCACTTGTCGTCCATGCAAAGGTCCTGGTATGGGATTCCCGGGGCGGGGGTGGGAGGGGTGCAGCACCCACAGACTCCAGGCGACCTATTCATGTCCACTGAGCGGTGTGTGTGTCCATGTGCGCTGGATCCATGTCGTGTCCTGGTTGTTCGTGCAGTTCCGTCCATGTGGGTGCGATGCACAGAGCCCATGCCACTGCCTCCCACGATGCATGCGGTGTTCCTGGATGTGATGGGGAACAGTGTGCATGTCCCGGTCATATCCGATGTCATGGCGATGTCGTTGATGGTGTGGTTACAGTTGCCGGTCGTTTGGTATGGCTGTTGTGGTGGTGACTGGCCAGTCCGTGCGGAAGCTGAGCATGGGTGCGGGGTTGGACTTCATAGGTCACTCGGGGAACCTGCGTTGTGGTCCGACGTATTTACAGGTTGTCAGGTATGCGATGCCGTCCAGCAGGGCTTCCATGTCATTGGTGGTGTACATGTTTGCCAGCCAATGAAGCGGATGGTGGCTGTCAAGGTGTTGTTCGTAGGTTGTCCCTTGGAGGACCATGATGGGGCATGCTGGGTGACATTCGATGTAGCTGTTCTCGATGATCCGTCGTGTGGAGGCACAGTGGTTCCATTTCAGTGCGCGTGCGATGTTGGCCACATACGCCATGCCCCCATAGGCAGAGCAGGCCCTGTCGTGTGCGTCCAGAGGGAGGAGTAGTGGTAGCAGGTCCGCCTTCAGACATGCCGGGTTGGAGAGGCATATCTCGACGGGATGCTGGTAGGGACACCTCCGACAGTAGAAGACGGGCATGACGCAGCTGAACAATGTGATGCGGTAAGTCAGTCGGTAACTTACGTTCAGCAGGGACAGGAGATCGCATCCCAATGTATGTATCGTGCTGGTTTGGTACAGCTTGAGCTCTTCGGCGTAGTTGGGTAGGTGTGTTGCGGTTGCCATTTCGCAGCGGTGCGTTGTGGTGGCGTGCTCCGGCTGTGTGTGCAGTCTGCAATGTGCACACTCCGGGGTTGCTGTGAGCTCTGTGTAGTCGTGGGGAGACAGGACTTGTGTTCTGTTGGCTTGTTTGGAGGACACGGGCCCTCTTCCCACATGCTTCTCAGACAGTTCAAGGTCAGTGCTGTGTGACTCCTTCCAATTAACTTGCATGTGGCCGACATGGGGAGTGTTTTCTTCTTTCTTCCCCGTCCGTTGTGTGCTTCTGTGATATGCGCTATCTGCCGTGTGGTCGGTCTCCTCGGCATGCCTGTGTTGGTCTATTCTTGGACAATGGCTGTATTCACCGGCTTCTGTCGTAGGGCTGTGGTTTCGGTGTTGGAATGGAAGGTCATTCAGTGCTGTCTGCTCTCCCTTGTGTGGGCGGCAGCCTGCCTTTCCGCTCTGCGTTGGGCCTTGTGTGTGGATGTAATTCTTGGGCCACCTGTTGTCGGTCACCGGGCTCTTTGCTGTTCCGTTTCATGTGTCTTGTTCATATGTGCAGGGTGGTATGGGTTTTTCAGTGTGGTACTGGCGTTCCTCTTCCCGAAGGGGCCCTGCTTCTCCTAGTTGGTGTTGCCGCCGCTGTGTGCTTCGCCATGTTTGTTACACTGGGGTGTGTCCTGCTGTTGCGTGACTTCACTGACATGTGTGCGTCGGTTGTGTGGCGTTGGGTGTTGTCCGTGAATTGGGCGTTGGGGACATGTCTGTGGCAGGCCTGTCACGTGTCATGTGCGTTCGGGGTGGGGCTGGTGTGTGTGCTGCTTGGTTGTGTCCCTGTGTCTGTGTGCGACGCATGCATGGCGCTGCGGTTGGCCTCTGCGTTGTGCGCATGTGTGGCGGCGTCATCGGCGCTTTGGGGCCGTGACGGGGTGGTTGGTTCCTAGTCCCAGGTGGTGTGTACACATGTGTTCTGCGATGTTACGATTTGGCCTGTGTGTCATATGTGGATGCGATGGTGGATGTGTAGTGTACACGCGCTGGTGGGGGGTTGTCCGCTTTTTCCGCCCTTGCACTGTGTGCGCTGTTTGCGTGCACTTGTTGTGTGTGTGCCTACCTGCGTCTCCGCGGTACGTTGCGTCCTTGGTGGTGCATCAGCAGAAGCATGGGAAGGGCCTGCAGTGCTGGATTCATGCCCGGGGTGCCGCTTCTTCGTTGTCCGTGCTCTGCGTCCGTGTTTCCGCCTCTCTTTCACGTGCGGTGTCTCTTTGCCGTGGGAGCCGTTTGTTTGCGGCATCGTAATTTATGCGCCGGGCGGGACGTGTTTCGTCGGACGGTGTGTGTCAGTTGTGCTGCGCCGCTACGTGTGCGGGCGCACTTTGATGGCGGACGGTGTTGCTGGCTTGCCGGCGGTGTTTGGCCTGCTTTTCGCATCGTAATTGGGCGGGCGTGTGGACTGCTGCGTGCCGGCGGTAACTGGTGGTTTTTGCATCCGCCAGCACGGCGGTAGTGCTTCCGCCCGCCATC